>JAKTSD010000004.1:600000-841677 GCA_030580055.1 Starmera stellimalicola | reverse complement strand
AAAAAAAAGAAAAAGAAAAAAAAAAAAAAAAAAAAAAAAAAAAAAAAAAAAAAAAAAAAAAAAAAAAAAAAAAAAAAAAAAAAAAAAAAAACCGTAAAGAAAACAATCATAAAAACACGGATTTTTAAAGCTAGTTTAGGACTTGTGAAAGGTGCTGAAACTTAGGAAATCGATAAAGCTCAAGTGTTTAAAGATTTTGAAGCATCAAACAGCAAAGATCACGGTGTTTTAGTGTTGAAATTAGGGCAAACAATTTTTGTGATTTTTTTTTCTTTTTAAAAGAGAAAGATAAACAAAACAATCAATAAGACGTCTTGAACCCTATAAATTACAGACAAAGATGGCCAAAAAACTATCAGAAGGCAGAAAAGCAGGCAGTGGCAGAAAGCCGGGTCCAGGAAAGACTTTAGCACAGGGAAGAAAAGTTGGTAGTGGAAGAAAAAAAGGTACAACTTCAAAAAAGCTAGGAAGCGGTCGTAAAATTGGTAGTGGCAGAAAGAAAGGATCCAAAAATAAAACCACTTTAGGCGGTAAATCATCATTATCGGGAAGTGATGGATCAAGCAGTCCAAACTCTTCAATTCATGGTGATTTAAATGACAATAATAACACTCTCGATCATAATCTCAAGGGTAAGAGTGATGTTGATGGATCGTTAATACACCACCAACAACAACAACAACAACACCAGCAACACCAGCATCCATCCCAGTTTTCAACTCAACCTTTGTTACATCATCAGATTCAGCATCAGGTTGATCAAATTCAAAGTT
Organism: Starmera stellimalicola; assembly: GCA_030580055.1. NCBI lineage: Eukaryota > Fungi > Ascomycota > Saccharomycetes > Phaffomycetales > Phaffomycetaceae > Starmera > Starmera stellimalicola. The sequence goes on along the minus strand of JAKTSD010000004.1, from coordinate 840,904 downwards.
TGAACTACAACCAACAGCAAAAGCAACTGAATTTTTTCAATTCGAATTCAAACAATGCGATCTCCAATAATTCGAGAATTAACAATCTATCAAGATCAGGTTTGACCACTGACTTACAGTCTGACGATGAGTTTGAGAAAATACGAAAGATAAATGAAACCAACAATTTTTATCAAAATTCAACTCCAAACAGTAATACTTACCAGCAACAGTTACAGCACATCCAGATGCAAAACCAGTAGTATTGTTATCATCATATTAGTTTTTATATATATGTGTAAAATAACGAATTAATGGAGATAAAAATGAATGGTGCTTTTTATTTATTTTATTTTGAGTGTACACTGCGTGCCCCGAGTCAAAAGTAGTTGCCAGCATTTTTATTTTTGATCTGTTATAACTGTTAGTTCAATAGCCCGGAAAGCACCAGGTATACTAGCTGACAGAGTAACAACACAATGCAGACAAATCAGCCATTAAAACCAGCTAAATTACAGTTCCACGGAATAGGCTAGAAATCCACCAACCATAATCCAGCATAAACCTTGCAGATTTGCGCTTTATGGACAAACTGTTAAATCAACTAACATACCTACAGGTTGAACTGGTTTTCTGAACTGGTTTTCTGAACTGGTTTTCTGAACTGGTTTTCTGAACTGGTTTTCTGAACTGGTTTTCTGAACTGGTTTTCTGAACTGGTTTTTTTGAACTGACTCAGTGTTGTTATCTGACTTCTCCGGCAAAAAAAGACACAAACTTTGTGAACAGTTTATATCAGTGGGTCGCTGGGTCTCAGCGGAGCCCAAACTAGCTGTAGTAGCATGAGCTAAACCACCCTAAAAACTACCACCATTGACGAAATTAATGTTCCGTAGCGGTCCGTTGCGCTTACGGCAAAGTTACAAAATGCAGATAGACTGATTGTAGGGCACCAATCAAAATAATAAGCTAAAAACAAAGAGAAGGCACCAGAAGCAGAAGTCAATTGATTAAACACTAAATAATTTGTATAAATACGGTCAGTTAGCTGCCCTATCAGTAAAACTATATAATCAAGTTATAAAATGAGAAATTTAGAGTCTACCGTACACATTGAGACACCATTGGTAGTTTCTAAAGAACTAACAACAATTTCACCATGTCAGATTAATCTGAAGTATGAGTTCATACAGCCATCAGGAAGCTACAAAATCAGAGGAATTTCTCACTTTATTAAAACAGAAATCAGTAAAGTTGAATCCAATCCTTTACTAAAAGACAAAAAAATCGTGATCCTGTCGAATTCTGGTGGTAATGCCGGTAATGCAGTGGCACTAGCATCAACTTATTATGGAGTTGAATCGATTGTCGTTCTTCCAACTGCTGTGAAGAACCGCATGAAGCAAAAGATTGAGAAAAATGGTGCCAAAGTCATTTCATTTGGTGATTCAATTAGTGAATCTGAACAGCATATCCTTGATGTTTTAATACCACAGTTAGAGGAAGAAGGTAGCTATCCAATATATTGTCACCCGTACAACTTACCACCTGTTTGGGAGGGACATTCAACAATGGTTGATGAGATTAAAAATCAGTTGTTACATTCAAATAAATTAGACAAATTGAAAGGAATTGTATGCTCAATGGGCGGAGGTGGCCTTTACAATGGAATTGTCCAGGGACTCAAAAGAAATGGGTTGGATCATGTCAAAGTGATGACCTTGGAAACCAGTGAATGCCCAACTTTTGACGAGGCAATCAAAAATAACAAAATAACAACCTTGAGAAACTATAAAACTATAGTTACATCATTAGCATGTCCGTACATTTCAGATGAAACCTTGAACTATTATCATTCGCATCCTACTAGAAACGTGTTAGTTTCAGATGCTGATGGGGCAAATGCCTCAATTCAATTTGCAAATGACTTAAATATAATTGTTGAACCAGCTTGTGGGGTTGCATTATGCAGTGTTTATAACGACCTATTGAGAAAAAACACTGACTTTTTTGGTGGATTGACTCAAGATGATGTTATCGTCGTTGTTGTTTGTGGTGGCAGTTTAAGTTCTTATGAAGATCTATTAAATTTTAAACAATCTTATCAATAAGCCATTATTTAACTAGCTAGATAAATAAATACATTAACATAATTCAGGCAGCAGCAACTTCAGATGAAAATTCTCTGAGATCCAATGTGAGAGTCTTTGAGGAATTCTCTTCTTCTCTGTAAATTCCAACTAAAGCATCAGATTTTTCAAATAAACCATTTTTCAAACTGATAACAATAAACTGGAAGCCTGGCTTAGCATGTTTGTTAATATACCTTGCAATCCTACTAACATTTGTATTATCCAGGGCAGCATCCACTTCATCAAGAACAAAAAATGGTGAAGGGTTAAACGAGTGAATGGCAAATAGTAAAGCTAAAGCAGCAATTGTTTTTTCACCTCCTGATAGTAGCTCCATATCACTAAATTTTTTCATTGGTGGCATCGCATGGTATTTGATACCAAATAAATAAGGTTCATCCTCATCTTCTAAAGTTAAATCTGCAGATCCACCACTCAATTCGTTGTTATTGGATTTTGTTAATTCTTTGTAAATTGAATCAATTTTTGATGAAATGTGATTAAACGAGTTGATAAACAATTTATACCTCTGCTGTTTGATTTCCTGAAATCTTTTAACTAAATTTAGTTCATTGTTTCTTGATTTATTCAGTTCTCTTTCAAACTCTTTCATCTTTTTGGAAACTTCAATTAATCTTTCATAAGCTTTGATATTAGGTGACAATGATTCTAATTTCAACGTTAACTCTTCAATCTTATTAGTGAATTCATGTTCCTCTGTGTATTTATATTGATCGTCATCATTTAATTTCTTGAAATCAACTTCAATTTTTTTACAGAAATCAATAGTCTTTTCTTGTTCTTCTTCACTATTATTGTCAATTGGCAAATCATCCAAGTTTGCAAAGTTAACCAGTGGAATTGAAATACTTTCAATTTTACAGGTCTTCAGAATATTCATCTTTTCTAAAATGAGTTCTTCAATAGTTTGCTGTAACATTTCGAATGATTTCTTCTTTGAATTGTAACTTTCTATTAAATTGTTGAAATCCTCTTCAATTGATTTAATTGCAATGTTTTTATCTTCCAGACCTTTCTCAAACTCTTTGAATTCAATTTCAATCAGTTCTAATTCACTTTTAATATGATCAATATTGTCATTGATGGTTTCCTTTTCAGCTTTCAACTCATTTAATTTGGCTTCAGTTTTTGTTTTCTCAATCTTAATCTTTTGAACTCGTTCCGTTGTTTCAGTCAAACGCTCTTGTTCAAATTGTAGTTTGTTATTTAATTTTAGTAGCTCAGTGTCATATTGTTTGAGCTCTCTTGTTTGCTCTCTTAAGATATTTCCAGTCGATGATTCGTATTCTTTGATTGAGTTGAAGTTGAATTTCAAACAAAAATCTTTGAATATACTTTCTTGTAACTTTTCAATTTTAGTGTTTTGAATATCAATTTTTTGGTTGATTTCATTTAATTTTGCTTCATTCAAATCAATTTTTTTCAAAATCTCATTAGAATCCAAGTAGTATTTGATTTCAGCTTCATTGTCAGCAATCAATCTTTCAATTTCACCTCTTCTTCTTCTACTCAATCCAATCTGTGATTCAAGATCAGTTAACTCATTTTCTAAGAACTTGATTTCTAATGGATCAATTTTTGAATTTTCAATCTCATCAATTTTAATAATTAAATCATCTTTAAGTTTTGTCAAAGTATTAAATTCAGACTTATCCCATCTTCTTTCATTAGCACTGGAGCTGCCACCAGTCATCAAACCGGCTTTATGGATTAACGAACCATCAATAGTACAGACTTTAACATTGATTTTTTTGTTCCATCTCAAGTTCTTCGCTATTTCAATTGTATCACAGATCATTGAATCACCACAAACGTACTGCATTGCTCTCTCCAAGCTTGGATCATAGTCAATTATATCAATAGTTGGTCTCGAATGATGGCTGTCACTATCACTGTCAAGCTGTCTCAATCTTGGATCAACTGACTTCACCTCAATAGAATCCAATGGTATGAAGCTTGCCACACCACTTCTCTGTTCTTTCAAGTAGTCAATACATTGTTTAGCAACAGAAGAATTCTCAACAATTATTGAATCAAAATTCTTACCAAGAATAGTGGATACTGCAACTTCATATTTTTTCTGTTTTGGTTTACATAAATCATAAACTAAACCTTTAACACCAGGAAATAATCTTTTTAAAGTTGCAACATTCTCGCGAAGTTTTCTTTCTCTATTTGATTCCCTTTGTGTTGCACTCAATTCATCCAAAACTATTAATGTTTCTTTCAACTTCAAGTTCAATTCAAATTCTTTATTCAAATAGTTTTCATTATTCAAGTTGATTTCCTTCAATTTTTTTTTCTTGTTATTGAAAGTTTCGTTCAATTCATTTAATTCAGCGCTTTTCAAAACTAATTCATTTTTCAGTGATGTTAGATTTGATTTAAGGTTATTGATTTTTTCATTAGAACTATCGTTTTGATTTTTTAAATTCAATAAAACTGATTCAATTTCCAGTTTGTTATTTTTCAGTAGGTTCAAAGTTTCCATCTCTAAAGCACCACCATTTGATAAGAATGCTTCTTTTAAAGTTTCATACTCTTTTTGATCATTTGTTGTAAAGTTCAATTTGGAATTCTTCAAATTAATATCATTTTCAGCAATTTGTCTTGTCTTTGAAACAACTTTTATCTGATTTTCAATCGTTTTAACATTTAAAGTTTCTCTCTCAATATCGGAGTTCAAGTCTTTTATTCTCTTTATGAAGTTAGATATTTTCTTTTCTAGCAATTCTTGTTGTGGAATTATTGGTAGTAATTCACGATTTTTTTCATTCAACTCTTTTTTCGTTTTTGATATCAACTTTTCATAGTTATTTGATTTAAGTGATTCTTTTATGAACATTGATTTAGCTTTGTTGAACTCTGATTCTTTTGAGTTAACAGTTTTCTGCAAGGCTTTTAATTCATTCTTTAAACTAATTATCAAATTAGTTTTTTCCTGATATTTCTCTTCCAGCTTGAATAGTTTAAATAAATTAAATAAAACAATTAAATCGTTTTTTTCCTTTAATTGTTCTTTGAATAATTCGGCTTCTTTATTTTGTTCATCATATTGTTTTAGTTCACTGGCCAAAGTTCTCTTCTTGGATAATAGTGACGATGTTAATTCTTTTGCTTTATCTTGTTCATCTTTGGCTTTGTTGTAATCTTTTTTCAGTTCTATCGAGCCACTAACTGTTTCAATCAAATTAGCCAAATCGATTGGACTCTGTGATGCAATTTGCTCGACATCTCCCTGGAAAACTAGAAAGTTTCGAGCTTTGATTAATATATTTTCTTCTTTCAACAGATTCGAGTATTCTGTTGCTGAAACCGTCTTATTATTAATCTTATATTCACTATTACCACTCTTTGTGATTGTTCTTTTCAAGTTGATCTTGGTTCCATCTTCTTTTTGGTATATCGCCATAACGTAAGCCATTTCTGGATCTTGGTCTTGAGCATGCTCTTCTCCACTGTCCGAGAGATCCTCGCTATCCATAATTCTGCCTCTGTAAATAAGATCTCTAAGCTGGTTGGATCTAAGATGGCTGGATCTCACACCTAGCACAAAGGAAATGGCATCCATCATATTAGATTTTCCAGATCCATTTGGTCCTATAATACTAGTGAAATTTGCGGTTCCAAACCCAACAGAGGCGGTGCCTTTGTAAGACTTAAAATTGTGGAGTTCAATACCCAGCAAACGCGACATATTCACTAGGTTTCTGGTTTGTTTAACGCGCGTTTGATCTGTTTGTGTTAAATTGTATTTAAAATTTATTCGTTTTTAACGCGTTTCAATTACTTTGTTCCGGAACTGACTATTAATTATTTTATTCATATTCCGAGGGTGTAACTATACAATTTTCTTTAATCGTTTCTTCTTGATGGACCTTCGCCATCATCATTGTTCACTAGCAAGTTCTCTAGCTCAACAACATCATTTGCAATTCTCTGATAAAGTTTATTATTTTGAATCGTTTCTTTAATGTGGAATTTCAGAACATACCAAACCAAGAAACGATATGTAAGCCAAATCATCAATACTGAAATACAAACAACTGCAGAATGCTGAAATACATCTTTAGTGTTTGTTGTGTCAAGAGTTCTGACCCAAATAATGATGTTTGTAGCCAACAAGAAATCAATAATTGCAATAAGAACAACAATCAATCCAGCAAAAAATAGTGTGAATGATACGCCTGCTTTACGTTTTTTTGTGTATGCATATGGACGACCAAATAGCTGCTCCTCTGCTTTGGATATTTCATAAGTATCTTCAAACTTGCTTGTTGATCTTTGCTTCAATGAACTGGAACTGTCTGACATTTTTTCTGTTTGGTTTAATCAAATTTATCTGAAAAATCTATACCTTTTTTTCCATTTTACTGATTTTCAAGATAACTTTAAAATTTTTTTAAAAACATGCGTGGTGTTTGGATGAATAGATGAAAATGGGTGTTTTTCTGCTGCGGCTAGCAACTAGGACGTGAAAGACACTTCTGTTGGTGTAGCTCTGTAGCATGTTGGGAATATGTCAATACTACTAAGCTAAACATTAGTGAAAAAAAAACATAGAAAAATAAAAAAAGAATTAGCTTGTACTCAGGTTCGAACTAAGGACCAACAGATTTGCAATCTGCTGCGCTACCACTGCGCCATACAAGCTTATTCTTGCTTAGTTTTATTGCTGTAAAATCATACTGGCACATGTTTTATTACGTAAATAATGACGTGATCATGCACACACTGAGTTTTAATAAAAAATAAAAACCTCGAATTTAGCTTGTATGGCGCAGTGGTAGCGCAGCAGATTGCAAATCTGTTGGTCCTTAGTTCGAACCTGAGTACAAGCTAATTCTTTTTTTGTTTTTTTGGCTTTTCTGTTGGTTTTGGTAGCTCTCAATGTACTTGTTTTTGGTTGGTTGGTTAGGTTTGATAGTACTACAGTAAAGTTTGAGATAGCACGAAAAACGCGTCATCTTATTTCAAAGTCTTTTCAACTAAACAAATCAGCTAGATTTTATAAGTTGATAAAAATTTGTTGAAATTTCAGTGAATTTTCGATTTTTTGTTATAAAATAACTAATTTTCGATTCAATCAATACAATGGTCTGGCCTTTCAGTAGAAGCAAAGAAGAAGAACCAAAAGAGGAGAAGCCAGTAGAACGTACGGCTCCAAAGAGATCATCTCAACCTAAAGATCAGAAATTATTATTAGAAGATACGCAACCAAGATTTAATAATGGAGCAAAACCAAATAATTTACCAATTAAAGAAGCAATCACGAGCATCAAGACCGACGATTTTAAGTTTGGGAACCTCGTTTCAATACCATGTTTTAGAACTGCACTTTTAACAGGTATATCATCCATGGGTGTACTGGGTACGATAATATTTATATTTCAGAAAAGTCCAAGAAAGGCATCAAATTGGGCAGTTGGAGGATTCTTCCTTGGTAGTACATTTTCATGGGAACAATGTAGATACAAAAGAAGAAAAGAATTTGAGTTTGCAGAAAAGGCAAGAGAAACAGTTGCAAGAAAGCAGAAACCAATGATGAATAATCCAACTTCAGCAATTTCTGATGCTCAATTAGAGGCAAGAGAAGAAATGAAGAAAAGCTGGTGGAGAAAATGAGTTACCACCGTTTAATTTCTTAGAAGAACCATGTAAATATATGAAACCATTTCAATTTTTTCTTTTTATTATTATTCAGTATATACAAATTTATCTATTTATTCAGCCTTCTCTTCAGCTTTACTTTTATTATATTCAGATTCTGGGTCGATGTTTTCTTTATGGTTTTGAAGTGTGAAGTATAAAGAATGTGAAGCAGCTTCTAAGGTTCTTACTAAACCAGCACCACTTAATATAGTCAACAAACCAACCAATTCTGATTGTAATTGAGATTTTGATGGCAGGTCTTTGAATTTGTTTAATTTCTCCAAGTCAAACACTTCGCCATCAACTCTGGCACCGATAATGAATAACTTTTCGTTAACAGATTTGGTTATTTTCAAAACTTTTGCAACAATTTCTGGATTTGGTTCGTTAATTGTGATTAAAGCACTTGGACCTGATAAGTATGCAGTTAAAGGATGCACCTCACCTTCTGATAGCGCAATCCCACTGTCCTTGCTCAAAAAAGCCTTTAGATAGCTACTGTTCACAACGTTTAGTACTGCACCTGCTTGGTGAAACTGCTGTGCTAGTGCATGCTGATCTGATTTTAGTAGGTTATTACGATGAGCAAACAAAATAATTGGGCTCTGTTCAAAAATACGTTTGTATGTAGTCGCAACGTACTCTTTTCTCGACTTAATAGGTGCTTGCTGCTGTGCTTGTTCATTTCTTGAAATTGAGCTTGATGTAAATTTGTTGGAAAATACCGTTATTAAGCCGGTTTTTGCACCTGGCAATTGTGAAATCAAACTTTTGGAGGCTCCACTGCTTCTCAAAACGGTGCGGAACATAGCTTATGAGTTGGGATTCCTGGTTTATCTGAAACTGTTAAATTTTTCAGTTTTTCAATGTTGAACAATTTTGAAAGTTTTGAAATTTTCTGCAAAAATCAAAAAAATCCGCGTCAGCACTTATGTCAGCACAAAGTTTTGTTGTTTTTCCTTCTTAACAAAAAAGACAACAGAAAAGAAAATAACAAAAACGACAGTTCACGGAGCTTTGGGTTGTTTATAGAGGAACCTCAGCAGGGACAGAGTTTTATTTATCAATAGAGGAGTTGTTTAGTATTAAAAAAAGCCACAGCAAATAGTATTTGAGCTCAAACAGTAAGAGATAAAGAAATATGGAGAATCAAGCTTCAGGTTCAAGAACAACCTCCCCGTCTAAACAGGCAAGGGCTGCGCACCTGACAGAGTTCTATCCATACTTGAATGGCGGTGCCAGTACGAATCTGAAGTCGAACTCGCAGCTGGGCCAGGCTTATTCCACTACAACAAGCACAAATGCGAGCGCAACTCCATCCATTTATAATGGGAAAAGTTCGCATGAGGAGACAGCTATGAGTCGATTGAACCGAACAAGAAAGAACTCACTGAGCACAATGGCTAGCTACACGTCTTTTAGTCCTTCAACTTTGGACTTACAGACTCTACTTACCAAAACTGACATTCAAGAAACATCAAAATCATATTCCAACATTTTAGAAGCAGCAGAGCAATACAAGCAAAGTTTACTACATGTCGCTGAAGCCGCAGCAAACTTTGGCAACGCATTGGAAAATGGGGCAAAATGTAAAGGATCAGGAGCTGCGGGCGATGGGTTATTGAATTGTAGTGGGCTATATTTTTTAATTTCCAATCATCAACAAATTTTAGCTCATACAGTTCATGAATCGTTTGAGAGACCAACAGCTAGAATTATTAATAACTTTAAACTGGAATCCGCTAAAAATGATGAATTGTTTAAAGAAAGCATAAAAGAAAAAGTGGCAACATTGAAAAAGCAGGAGAAAGAAAACTCCAAACTGTCTAAGCTAAAATCAAGAAACTTGGTGTTGTACAGATCTAAGTTGTTACAGTTAACTTCATATATTGATGAAATTGATAAAATGAAACACGATTATTATCAGTCTTCATTTGACTTAGTGCAGGATACATCAAACAAGATACTGACTCAACTTGGGTCTATAGTTAGAGCACAAGTTGAGATATATGAAGGCATAGCGAGAAAAGGATGGTCTGGTGGCGGTTTGGATGATTTGATTTCTGAATGCCCAGATCCATTCGTACAAGAGGACGATAATGAACTTGATAATGAACGTAATAATGAATTGAATATATTGAACTTCACAAAGATAAATTTGAACAATGATGAGGGCGAGGAGAATCGTGGTGCTGGTGCTGTTGATACAGTCTTAGAAGAGGATGAGCCACAGGAATCATCTGCACAGAGACAAGTTACAAATGATGAAATTAACAAGACTCCTTTTATCAAATCAGTGCCAAACTCAATCAAAGAAGATAACGAGTCAATTGTACATTCCACGCCGACAAAGCCAAGGACAGCGATGGCCAACGAGCAAGCCAATGACTCTTATGCTGATGATAATTCGTTTTCGTTGCCGATAATCACCAGTAGGCACAGCGAAGATAGTAAGTTGACTAATACCCCAGACCCAGGGGATAACAAAGAAGAAGAAGAAGAAGAAAATCCCCCAAAAGAAGAAAAACACAAGGAAGAGCAGAATGCATTTCTAGAATACCCAGGCCATGAAGAATGGCAATCACCGAGTGGTAACTCAGATACTACTAATAGTAAAGAATAAAATATTATTTATTTTAAATAAAGACAGTAATAAGTATTTATAGTTTTTGTTGTAAGTTTTCATAGTCACCAAAGGCATATGTACCCCATCCTAGAGACAGTGTAGCAGCATTGTAGAGTTCTCTTGCGGTTTCATTATATGAAGCACCAGCTGCAACAACGATCGGCATGAAGTGTTCAAGTGTTGGATGCGCAGAGTATAATAGTTTTTTATGTTGTTTCTTCAGATTATTGAAGTTGCTTAATCTTTCATCTTTTGCTGATCCAGTAACAATTGGTGTCAACTCTTTATGAAACTCAGCAATGTATGGCAATGGTTTACCCGCCATGGAAGCCTTACCGATATCTCTCAAATTATGAACAGTCATACCAGAACAGATTATTAACCCGCCCAAGCTTCTATATTTTGATAGAATCTCACCCATCTTATAATGAAAGTCAAAATCATCTGAGGAAGTTAAACTAACTTGAATCAATGGTACATCAACGTCCCATTTTGAGTCTGGTGCTTTGTTTGTAGAAAACGCAACTTTACCAGGAACCCAAACTCCATGATCAATTCCTCTTTCTGTCAATTTTGATTTAATATTGTTGGCTTCAAAAGTGGCTTTAATATCATTTGCAAGAGCTAAATCAACTTTGGAATGGAACTGTTCTTTATACATATGATCAGGAAACCCGTAAAAGTCATAGATTAACTCGTTTTCGACCTCAGGATCAATCAGGTTTGGGTTCTTAGATGCCTGAGTGATTGGTTTTGGAACAGCAATCTCAACTAGTTCGCTACCAGATGATTGCCAATGGGCAGAGACATAAATTATGAAATTTGGCTTGATTTCATTTTTGATAAATTTACCAATGTCTTTTGTCTTCTTCCATGCTCCTGGCTCTCCGCCAAAGTCAACCTTTGGGTACATAAAAGTTGGTCCACCGTGGCTCAAGAAGAAAACTGGCGTTTTTGGTTTTGATTCATCTAATAGTGAAGAAGCTGTTGCAGCAGCTGTGGCACCTGCTACTGTTGAAAACATGGTCTGGCTAAATAAATTTCTAGTGCTGGTAGTAGTGGAGCCCGTTGATCTTCTGATTCCTGCGACACTGAACACTTTTTGGGAAAGCAGATGTAATTTCTGTGCAAACAATGCGACTAAAATAACAATAACTGATATAATAAAGGGCGAATATCTGACCATTAAAGGACTGACCAGCTTAGTGTGGGTGGAATTAGACTTCTTAATATACCAATTTCTCGCTCAATGTAAATTTGTAATTGTACAATGAATAGTAAGCCTTATTCATCATTACAAAACAGCAGCTCTTGTTATTAAACTAAGTATGATATGTGATGATTTTTTCGCTCTTACTAAGATTACAAATTCAAAATTTGATTTCTAGAAGCTCATTTGTGGCGCGTGAACCCATTTGTGGCGCGTGAACCCATTTGTGGCTAGTGAAAAACTTTGTGGCTAGTGAAAATGTTTTGTTGATTTTTTGTGGCAAAGCTATTGATGTTTGAACATTTTCTGTGCTTTGGAGCGAATAAATTGGTTTATAACTTGGTTATTTTACATGGGAAAGAGCTTGAAAAAAGATCATCTATATTGTACAAGCTATGGCTTTACAGTTATATGAACATTATAGAAATTAAGGACTCTTTTGAGCCCAAAATTAAATGTTAACTTATGAGAATTTTAAAAAAAATGAATTGAGAATAATAGTAAACAGAAATTTTATGGCAAATGGGTATAAATAGGGGAGGTTTCGCCCATTTATTGGATTTAATTTATTATCCCATTCACTCAATTGTTTCAATAACTTCATATTACCTTGGATTAATTCTACCGCAAATACATTAATTCATAAATAGCTACCATATTAGTTGAAGAAGACATGTTATACTGTAAAGGTGTCAAAATCTCATGCGATATGTGTGTCCAGGGACACAGAGCCAAAGAATGTGTTCATTTTGAGCGCATTGCTGAAGGTTCGGTTTATGTCATCAAGAAAAGGGGCAGACCATCAAAAGCCTGTGCAAATGACTTTCATTTGGAAAGGGTCCAAGTGATTGGGGCTACAGTTGATCCACAAAAGAATGCAGTTTGTCTAAGAACTGGAAAATACCGTTTTCAATGTGATAGAAAATGCTGCTTCTATGATGCAATATACTTGAGTGATGATATCCAATTCCAGGTTATTCGTAATGGTTCTGTCGTTGATACCAGCGACATAATCAAATATTTACCACCAAGCTTCAACAAAATTGACTTGCATCACGAATATGAAGTTAAAGGCGTATCCAGAACAATTACACCACAAAAGAAAGGACCCCCAAGACCTAGAAGAAAGAATATCAATACAACCGTCTCAAACAAGCTTGCTGTCTCATCAAAAGCAAGAAAACCAATGAGTAGAAAGAGATCAAGATATGAAGAAAGTGATGAAGAGGATGATTTCTCGGTTAGCGAGGAGTCAGAAGAGGAAGAAGAAACACAGGAACTTGAATCAGAAGATGAAGAAGATAAAGATGCGCCATTCAGAAAGATCTCACCAGATGACGATGCTGGTATTAAATTTCAGAAAGCTCATGAATTCTTTGCCTATTACCAAAGTTCATTACCATCTGGCAGTTTCAAACTCACAATTGAAACATTGGATAAATACTATACTGATCCAATTTACGGTGAAACATTCCGCCAAGTTGACACTGACCAAACAAAGAATGAAAATCCTCTTGACATCTCAGGCACCAGCCAAAGAATCAATAGAAAGGTTTATGCATTCTATCAAATGATCAACGGAGTGGTTCCATTGCCAGTAGACATTGAAGAAAGAAACAAAATTGCACGAGCAGCTGCAGCTAAAAAGACGAGGGAACTTGCTGCTGCTAGAGCATATCATTTTGCTGGAAAACGTCCTCCAATGGGATATGATTACCCACCTCTCAACAGCAAGACTGCAAGAAAAGTTGCAGAAGTTGTGGTTGATGAGGCTGCAGAGGATGATGAAACTGAAGCGGTTCCTGAGGTTGAACAAGCTCAGGTGAAAAGAGTTAAACGTGAAGCTAAACGTGAAAGTAAGCAAGAAGAAATGGAACTGGGTTTATCCCACGACCCTTTAATTCCTCAATCAGAGCTGCAACAAAACCAAGCTAATGGATTCACGTTGTCTGCACTCCCAACGTTTTCATTTGCAGATGATATCATGAAGGATTCAGATGAACTGTTTGGAATCTTCAATGATTTGAATTCAGATAACTTTGAGAATTCAGTCAGAGACGTGTTTGATCGCGAGCCAACAGCAGTTGCACCTAGAGCTTTGACTGTGAGACCTGAACTAGAAATGGGTGCACCAACCCCAACCCCAACCCCACTCTCAACTCCAACTTCAGCACCAGCACAGCTTAGTATTTTGTCATCAAAAGAGCCCACAGATGATACCGCCAATCCGTTCAGCCCATCTGAACTCGAAGAGTTTCTTGCAAGTTTTGGCCCACTAGTTGTAGACCAAAATGATCCACAACAGTCTTTGACAGAGAATTTGTGTTACTAATTGTTAAAGTATTAAGGTTAATGCTTTCATAATTAGTTCCATTTGCTCTACACCTTTTTATTTATGTTTAATGTCTACCTTTATTTTATTGGTTTGTAATTCTACATCTATATCGATATTATGAATTAATTATAAATTATGAATTGTTATAAAAGTACTCACACCTTGACGGTGTTCTTAGTGAACAAGCTCTTGAACCAGTTCTTCTTCTTCTTTGGCTGGTTAGAAACCTTATCTGTTTTGAAGCTTGAGCTTTGTGGAATCTGTTTCTGGTAATCTTCAACGATCTCAACTGAACGCTGTGGTTTTAGTTCTATTGTTTTATTGATCTCCGGCTTGAATCCATCCTGCTGTTTCTTTTGCTCTTCGTACTGCTCATGTAACGAATTCTTTCCCTTCAGGGAGAATCTTCTTATGCTTTGGAAAGAATTGCGCTGTGAAGCAGGAGCGGCTGCAGGAGCAGTAGAAGGAGCAGTAGATGTGACAGAAAGAGCTGGGGTAGTCATATCACCACCAGAATTACTGCTAGCTCTTCTAGTAGAAGAGTTTGAGCTGGATCTCAGTGAGTAGTTCTTGAACTTTTGTGACTGCGCATTACCAGTGTTGTTGGCCTGCTGCTCTGACTGGTCTCCGTAAACTTTCTTCATGGCTATTGCATAGGCCTTGTCGTACATTTCCTGCTCAGTAAGCTGCTTCTGAGGAGGCTGGTGAGGCTGGTGGGCTGGTCGTGAATATTTAGATTGCGAGCTCAGCGAATAAGCTCTGAAAGGATGGGAATTGCTTGTGATTGAGTGTGTACGGTGCTGGTAGTCCACTGAGTTTGGCGAAGGCTTGGTGAAGTCGTTTTTCAAGGTCTTCAAGTTGGAGTCCAAGTTATCGATAGCGTCAGAAAACACATCCGAGTCAGAATTGGAATCATTGTCATCGTCATCCCCATTATTAGCGTTATTCCGGTTAGCGTGGTTCTCATTACTACTCAGCTTGGGTTTTGCAACAGGTGCATTCTTCAGAATTGGCTTAGCTGGCGCCTGTGTTGGTGGTGGAGGTGTATGTGCTGGCTGGGGTTGAGATGGAGGTGAAATACTGCTGTTCTTGTTAATTTTAATGAGCTTTGGAGACCGCAACTGTATGCTGTTGGTCTCATAGTCGTCCTGGTACCCATCATGCTCGTAATTGTAATCTGCGACATCCTCAAACTCTTCCGCAATGGAGCTCAGCTCGTTATTGTTGGTATTGTTTTCGAAACTATGCAAGTTTGGTTGCAGGAACCCGCTGAGGTCCATGTTCTTTGTCTCAGTCTTCCTTATTTGGAACGAGCCCACTTGCTTGATGGTCTCAGTAGTGATGGACTTGGTTCTGCCTAACTCGTCAGTGGTTTTTGTGATAATAATCTTCTCGATGGGCTGTGCGTTTGGGTTATTTGACCTGAACGAGCCGTTCGATCTAAGTGAGTTCGATCTGTAGCCGCCAGGACCGCCAGCATAGCTGTTCCTGGAGCTCAGAGAGTTCAGCCTGTTGCCACTGTTGAACTGGCTGAAGGAGGAGATGGAATTTGACCTCAAATCATTATTATTGCTAAATCTGCTTGAATTGCTAGTTAGCGAATGGGTCCTCAATGCGCTAGTTGCTGCTGAACTGGACAGATTTCTGTTGTTGTAGCGCCTGACTTGCTCCTGTCTGGAGATCTGCTGCTGGTTTTGGTACCTGGACAGGTCAGGAACTCGATTTTTCTTTTGCTATTAGTGGTGTCTGTTAGCTGATTTGCTATGTACTGTGTGGAAAGATAAAACGGAACAACTCACCTTATTTTTGTCAAACAGCCCCATTTTTGCGCACTTCAAACTGCTGCTCCTCTAACGCTTAAGCCAATACTCCCACAGTATAAGCTGGAATTCGAGTTTCTCACACTGATGCAGCTCAATTCAGCTTTGTTTATGTTTATATTTATGTTTTAATTTAAGGTTTGTGTTTTTATATTATTTTTTAAGAAAAAACCAACTTCTTTTTACCCTTTTAGGCATTTTTATGCATTCAAGTTAGTTTCATGAAACCGAGCTGACCAGGCGAGAAAGGGTACCAAAGCCAGTCGTGCTGGAGTGTGGCGAGCTTCAAACAGTTTCTGTGTCTTTTCTGTGTGGGAAAAGACCACCTTTCCTCCTGCACAGCAGCAAGTTCTCAACCCGCAACTGAAACACAGCCTGCTTGTGCGCCCTTTCGCTCCAGCTGTGCCTAAAACAATGCAAACCTGCAAAGCAGCCATGTTACAGCTGCCTGAGAGGTGCGGATGAGCGAAAAACACAGTGTCACGTGACCACCTTTACATGACTGTCACGTGCTCGATTCGACTGTGCCCCGGCGAACGCAGCTTGGGGACAGCGTGCGCGTACCAAAAAGTGACAAAAAAACGGACAAAAAACATTTTTCAACATTTTCCAGTGGAAACACAAGTTTAAACCAAACAAAACCACAAGAAACCACTGAAGATGTCATCAATTGACGAACTCAAAGACCTCGTGCACACTTTACAAGACCGTATTGTCTCTCTTGAGCAAAAAGCTGGCTTAGCCCCAGTTGTTCCAAAATCAATTCGTATGGTTTTGATTGGACCTCCAGGTGCAGGTAAGGGAACCCAAGCACCAAACTTGAAAGAGAAATTCTGTGCTTGCCACTTAGCTACTGGTGATATGTTGAGATCCCAGGTTGCTAAGAAGACCGAATTGGGTCTTGCAGCTAAGAAGATCATGGACCAAGGTGGTTTGGTTTCTGACGACATTATGGTTAACATGATCAAATCTGAATTAGCATCAAACCCAGAATGTAAAAACGGATTCATCTTGGATGGATTTCCAAGAACCATTCCTCAAGCTGAGAAATTGGACTCAATGTTGAAAGAAAGCAACAAACCTTTGGAGAAAGCTGTTGAACTGAAAATCGACGATGAATTATTGGTTGCCAGAATCACTGGTAGATTAGTCCACCCAGCTTCAGGTAGATCTTACCACAAATTGTTCAACCCACCAAAGAAGGAAATGACCGATGACGTTACTGGTGAGCCTTTAGTTCAAAGATCTGATGATAATGCCGCCGCATTAACTAAAAGATTAGTCAACTACCACGCACAAACCGAACCAATTGTCGAGTACTACAAAAAATCTGGTATTTGGTCAGGAATCGATGCTTCACAAAACCCAAAGAAAGTCTGGAGCGATATCTTAAAATGTTTAGGCCAATAAGCTTGTTATTTAAGTGTATATTTTAATTCTTGAATAATATATAAAACTAGACTATATTCAACTTGTTAATGTAACTACTAAATAATAAACACATTTGTAAATTAACTACTGACTAATACATGCCACCCAAAACTAGGCTTGATTAACTGTTGTTTTGGATATAATCGATTTTAGCAAGTTCAAATCGATTGACTGTTTTTTCTTTGATTCTTCTTCTTCTTGTCCTTCATCATCACTTTCTCTTTTCCTCTTCAACCCAATCAAATTTGATAATGAAATATTGTTACTGCTACTAGTATTAGTATTTCTACTACTACTATTACTATTATTGTTATTCGATTCCTCATAACAACTTAAGTGGTAAATCTTATTATTAACCTTCACAGCATTATTCCAGATCCATTCACCCAAATCATCATTGTATTCACTTTTGATGATTTCCTTACAGATTGAACAGTTTGTAGTCATGTCTGTTGAGTTTTCTGGAATAATAACATATTTCTGTTCCTTTTTGTCATTGTTATTACTGTTATTGCCATTCTTGCTGTTACCAGTGGTGTTATTGGTTAGCTCATCCTCACCAAATAACTCTTCGTCCTTGAATCTGACAAATTCTTCATCGTCAAGATACCAACTTCTTGACTGATTAATATTACCATCTTTCAACTTTTTATTGATTCTAAAATGCCAATCTAAATGTAATCTTCTGTTGTTTTGTCCCTTTATATCATTAGAGAATCTTTTACCACAGGTACCACATTTATTTGGCTTCAGATTTATAAAAAATTTAACATAAAGGTTATCTGAATTCAGTTTAATTAAATTTTTATTATTTATAGCAAACTCATTCAAATCATTGTCCTGTTGTATTAGTTTGTTGTTGCTGTTGTTGTCATTATCATTATTATTTTTGTTAGTAATACTATTCAAGTTACTATTCAATAGTAAACTTTTTAAAACTGAACTTGAATTATTGTTAATGTTATTAGTATTATTTCTAACCAAACCAGTTTTCTGCAGATTGTTAATTAAATCATTTAAGTTATTAGAAGGTTGGATCGGTTTAGTAAGATTACTAGTAAAATTATTTGAATTCAATTTTAGTTCACCATTTGTTCTCAAGTTAAGTAAGTTACTTAAAACATTGGTGTTATTATTATTAGTATTATTATTATTAGTAGTAGTATTAGTATTATTATTAATGTTGTTACCATTGTTACCAGGCAACAAACTCTTCAAGGATTGGCTGTTCAAACTCAAGTTTGGGTTAACAGGTTTTGGTAAGTTGTTGAGTTGACTTTTTTCAAATACCAGCATGTCATTGAGCTGGTTTTTAACGCTTACTAAGGCATTGAGTGGTAAATTTTCTGAAGTGATTGCATACTTGAGTTGTGATATTAATTGAATTTTTGCTGAAATTGAATTGTCAAGAGGATTTAGCATTAGTCTTTGATTTGTTAGGTACAGCAAGTTATCGACGGTTGACAATAACTCCTGGATGTTTATCTGAGGCACTGGAGGCATCTGTGGGAGCTGCTGTTGCTGCTGTGGAGGTGGCATATGCATTTGTGGCATTTGCTGAGAAGGTGGCAATGAGCTTTTGTAGATGGAGCTTGCCTTGATCAAAAACTGTTCAATCTTGTGGATTGGCTCCTCGTTAAACAGCGGAAGCCCACTAGATGATTTGGCAAACTTCCAAGTTTTGAACAAGGAGATAAATTTCTCTCTTGTAGCATTGTCAACAATTAAAAATGACTGAGTGAACAACTGAAATAACTTGTCAGAAAACAAAAGCGTGTAAGGACTTCCAACATTCTTGGAAATCGAATCCAACAAGTAGAAAGAGAACAATTTTTGTGAAGGTGGCGCTTTTTCGATTCTCTTAATAACAGCCTTGGATATGTATGAAGCAGCATTAACGTTTTCCTGTGCAATCACTGTCAACGACGAAATGATCGGTCTTGAGTTGAACGTCAAGTCGTTCAGCGAGAGGTAGAAGTCCTCGCCAATCGCTTCCAGCTGATCGTTCATCGTTGTTTGATGTTTTTTTATTAGTTCTTTTGTTGGAAGAAAAAAAAATCCCCCCCAAAATTTTATTTTCATTTCATTTTTAATTTCCGGTAGGCGCCACATTCACACTTCAATTATTTCGTCAATTAGGCTGTTGTAGAACTTGTTAAACAGTGATTTTGAGGCTTCGTGGTTCAAGTTGGAGTTGTATAAAAATCTGGAAATCTGCTGCAGTGAGGAGTTCAGGCTTTTAATTGAGTTTTTCTCTATTTCTGGATTGAAAATTGGTTTGAATTGTGAATCGACTGAGACTTGCTCGTGTGTGCTCGACTCTAACTTGGCTATGGAGACTATCTGGTCGTCGTTATAAAAGGTATTCACCATAAACTCGTCACTTGGAAAAAGCAGCTGTTCCATTGAATAGTTTGATTGCTTGATAATTGAGTTTAGTTGTAGTAGTTTAAGAAGTTTAATTAAAATCTCTTGCAGTTTGTTCAAATATGGCTGCTTTCTCATTTCTTTGGTGTTCCTGCTATTATAGTCAAAGCATAATTGAGTTTCGTGCTTGAATTTCTTCAAATCATTGAACGCTTTCAAGATTAGTTCAATGATTTGGTTATTGTCGATATGTAATTTATCAACATCTGCAGTCTCTTCATCCATTGTCAGATAGTTGAAATAGTAGGTTTTGCATAGCGATATTTTGAATAAAAGCTTAAACAACTTGATAATACCGAGGTTCAGTGGCTGTGACTCGAGTTCGTAAAACGAAGTTAACTTAAATAATTTCGAATGGAACGTTTGGAATTTTGGGTTGTAGTATTCGATTTGGATGTTGGACAGTTGTGGCACAACATGCTGGTACAGACAATCCACAAAAAGCACAATTTTTCTGCCACTAGCCACTAGTTTTTCATTCCACTTGAACAGATAATTGTAGAATATATCGTCAGTGAGAAGCCCAGTTTTTGTGTACAAGTAGTCAGCATCCTCGCCGGGTTGGACATCCTCTGTTCCTATTATGAACGGCTCGATGTACTCGGACTGGTCGTAGTTCATGCAAATCATTACAATAAACGATGAATTGTAGCTGCTGCCTGGTTGTATCCGGGAGCTCACCACCACTTCGTCCAAACAAAACACGTTGCACATTTCACACCGATTGATAACTGACTGCAGCCGACTCAGGTCCTGCGCAAACGATAGTCTGTTTAACGCATCAATCAGGTTCAACCAGTCCAAGATAAGCTTCTTTTTAGTCAGGTATTTCTTCTTGAAATGGTAGATCCAGCCGTTAGACTTGTGCTCCTGCTTCTCACCCAGCATGGCGGCAAACTCGTTCCATTTGCTGACGATCTCAGCCTCTGACACCATGATGTTTTGAAACACTTTCTGAAAATACCATTTGTACAAACATTGGTCAACCTTGCTGGACCTGTAGTTCGGCAGCTTCTTGTAGTGGCCAGAGGCGGTTGGCGTGAGCGTCTTGTAGGAGTCTCTGATGCTCTTGGAGTTGATGAGCCATCTGTTGAAAGAGGATTTGGAGATCTTGAACTGGTTTAGCCGTTTAAAGTGGTTCACCGTGTCGTTCTGGGATGAGTTGTGCTGCTCGTAGTAGTCCAGAGCCTGTATTTTCTGCTGTATGGTTGCCCTACTGCACATAGCGGGTGTGATGGGGTTGTCACTGGGGCAAATTAATCAGTTAAACTACAAATAAACAAATGTTTTTTTTCCAATGCAAACATTAATTAAAAACAGAATCAAAGAACTAAAATTTTATAACTTCACCTTTCTTCTCGTGAGGACTTGGGCTCCACGCCACGTAGTCGTTGAGGTTAAATCCCGGGGTCCTCCATCTGATGTTTGGTGTTTTGTAGGGGCTCTTATAAGGGCTTGGGGATGTGGCCAGGAACATTAGCAGGTCAGCACCTTCTTCCTGGGATTTCGAGTTGGAGCTGGGATGCATAGCTGAGCTTGTTGAGAGTGTGTTTGTGGAAGAGGAAGGGGCGAAGCGTGCTGTCTGTGCAGGCGGAGGAGGAGTCTTTGGGATTGGTGGCGACGAGCTGAGCTGGTGGTGGTGCTGCTGTGGCTGGTGGTGCTTCTGTGACGAGTGTTTTATTGGCGAAGACGACGAAGTTATAATGGAAGGCTTCTTCACTTTAAACTGTGTCTTGGACAAGCGTGATTTCAGTGTCCGTGTTATGCGTGCGAGCTCAGCTCTGTGTAGAATCGTTTGTGCAATTTCGTCGGTGGATTTCATTTCTAGTGCTTAATTTTGAGACGTTGTCGTTTCAACAAGTAACATAAAAAGGATAAAATCTCAAATTTCACTGGTTTTTTACGCGTTCAATTACATTGCCTAAATAGGAAATTCCGTTTTGATTTCAAATCTATACACAATGCTGCAGGTCTATGTCAGGCACTGCGTATGGATGCGCACATCACATACAGTACTTGTAGAGCTCGATAGAGTTTGCGTTTGCTTTGTG
This sequence comes from Starmera stellimalicola, assembly GCA_030580055.1. Lineage (NCBI taxonomy): Eukaryota > Fungi > Ascomycota > Saccharomycetes > Phaffomycetales > Phaffomycetaceae > Starmera > Starmera stellimalicola. The sequence continues at coordinate 819,220 of JAKTSD010000004.1, read as the reverse complement.
CAGCACCGGGGCCTGAGTGTCTTGTGATTGGATCTGCAGCGGAGGCAGACGGATGAATGACGAGGATGAGAGTGTTGGGGAGTTCTGGATCGAGGGCAGTGGTGAGGTCAGCGAGTAGAAGTTGGTTATGGTGAGCTGGATGTTGGACTTAGTTAGCTGGTCCAGGTTGAACGAGTTCAGATAGTTGTTGAGAACCACGGTAGTTGACTGGATCAAGTTCTGTTTGAGGGTCAGCAAATCCTGTGGAGTCGATGCATTGCTAGTGTTGATCGAGGTGTTGTTGATCGTCTGCTTTAAGATGTAGATGATTGACTCAATAATCGGATTCGATAGGGTCTGCTGAGTCAGTTCATTGAATATTTTGATTAGCACCAGTAGGGACTCCACTATTATTGCCTTAGACAGGTCGTTGTACACTGGTTGGTTTGTGGATGCCGACAGCACCAAAACTGGTATTAGCACTAGCCCGACATTGTTATTTATAGTCGAAGTAGGTATTAGTTGCAGGTATGACTTGAAATCAAATGAGTTTATGAGTTTGAACTGAATGTTGTTTGTGAACTCTTTCAGTGTTAGTGATAGCAACTCCCAATGGTGCTGAAACTCGGGGAAGAAAATGTACTCTGCTAGCAGCTCATTGAAGTGCTGTGGCGAGTTGATCAGCAGATACTGTTTTGTGATGGATTGGAAACTGTTTAGTTTATGCGTCTTTGATAGCAGCTTATTCAACATTATGATCGAGTTGTGAATGAAGTCTTTTGATTTCAGGATTGTTGGGGTACTGAGCTCGTTTGACATTATTGACGTCAGCAGCTGGATGTTGGAAACGCTTAGACCGATTTGTAGTTTGTATGATTTTGATAGTAACTGAACAACTTTGGAAGTTGATTGATTATTGAGTAGTTTAGTTTCAATCAGTGAGTTCAGTGGCTTCCCCACGTTGATGTCGTTATTGATACTGTTGTATTGAGATAGGGTGATAAAACAACACCAGTGGATCTCGCTCAGCTCGTCAACTTCACTAATCGATGAAGTAAACTCGTTATAAAGCTTTAAGTAAATGTCTGAAATTAAGGGCAGCTCAAAAGTGGTGTTTAGGTTTGAGTAGTTGTTCAAATAAGCCTCCAGGACTATCTGAAGTGACTTCAAACGGCAGTGGCTCTTGTCGCTGACCAATAAGGAGCTGTTCAGGATTGAGTGAACTCTGGAAATCAATATTGACGCATCGTTAAAGCAGTTGCATTTAACTGCAGATCTGATCAGGTAAGAGTAGAGCAGAACAAACTGGTTGGAGTTTATGGCATTTGAGATTTCCGACTCGGTGTAACCGTCAGTTGAGAATATTATGAAATATTGCGATAACTGATTTATCGTGTTCAAGTTTGGCAGCTTGTTCGATATTGAGAGTAGGTTGACAATATTGTTACTGACATTTTGTTTCATTTCTGGTGGTTTTTGAACGCTTGCGCTGGCATCATTCTCTGCAGGGATATTGCTAGTGCTACTGAAGCCGTCACTCAAGGAAGAAAGCACCATATCATCGGCTTCAGTGTCGACACCTTTGTGTAAAGTTCGCAAGTGTCTCTGCAGCAAGTCTCTTCTGACAAAAGAAGACGGACATAGCTTACAGTGGAAGGGCTTTTCCTTGGTATGGGACCTCTCGTGTCTCAGCTTATGCTCAGCTCTCGCAAACGGTCTCGCGCAGAACGAACATACATGCTTTTTCATGTTTTTCATATCACCTTTTACTGTGTGCAGAGATGTCTCAAAGTGCAACAAATGAAAACTGCGCTTTGTTTCAGGGACAACTGGAAGTAACTGCCCTTTGTGTACTAGCACACTAAAACTACATCCATTCGTGCTGATTATTGATACTTTTTATATGTGTCAAGTGGAGTCCGTTCCCCTCTTGCTGAGTAAGATCGTCAGAAGGTGCTTTTTTCTCTCAAACGACAAGCTGGGATTTCGGCATCCGCAGCCATATTTTAGTGTAGCGACTCAAGCAAGATTTCCGAAATGGGTGCAATCAGTGGAGTAGGTGAGGAGTGGCGGGAGTAAGCTGCAGTGCACCACCAGTTGGGGAACTTGAGGAGACGGAAACCTGAATCTCGGAGCTTTTTGGGATGGACGTGGGCTGCTGCGGCTGCTGTTCCGAGGGTCCACCCACCACCTGTTTGTGCTATGGGCTGGTGGTGTGTTACATAATAAACGGTTTCGAAACGGCTAATATTTCTTAAAAAAAAGAGAAAACGGTGCTTATCGGACGGTGCTATGGATGTGTTGTTTGTGCTGTGCTATGGATGTGTGAAGCTGTGCTGGAGTAGCAGCAGCAACCCACCACGCTGGTGAGGCTCGCCGAAACATTTACCGAGTTAATAACAGAAAACCTTTCACCGAGTGCTTCTCAGTGTATCAGGCGTAGTCACTGCTGTGATACAAAGTGGTGGGAAAAGCAAGTTTGCCTATTTCATTTGGCTCCATTACGGTTAACATGTTGCACTTTTGAGTTTAGGAAAAAAAGAGGAGTTGAGATTTACACCACTAATAATATGCTTTATTAGTAAACGTTGCTTGCCCTTGCTGTTTGGTGCTGTTATGCACACATAGGGTGGCTCACCCACTGTTTGGGGCTGTTATAGACACATCCAGCTGCTTCACCCATGTGTTGGTACCGTTATGCACACAGATGATTCACCCTTTGCTACTGTGATTCACCACCCTTCGCTGCTCACGTGATCCACCCACTGTCTGTTTATTTACCCGTTGTCTTAAACATGCTGATTTATTTACCCACGATTTTTATTTACCCAGTTTTATTTACCCGTGTTTGGTACATAAACTTTTCCATTTACCACTAACTTTAGATAACCGTCCCCCACTGCTTTATCTACTCCCTGTACCAACCATTCCCACCGTCTCTCACATGTAATACTACTCAAACCAGTCATCAACAGAAACATTTATCCGCACAATATCACCGCTTTATTACACTACTACAACACTCACCAACAGGCACATTGATCATTGCCTACTCTTGGTGTGCATATAGCACATAAACTAATTATCTAGCATCACCCTTTCGTTATTGGGAACACACAACCACTTACTGTTGTGAACTACTTCCTATATACATGTCTTTACTGACCTCATATATATTTTAGTGCAATCCTACCTGCCCTTGCACCGCACACAATTATACACCTGGCATCAATACTCGACAAACACAGCTATTTATATACACATACATTTATTCTCTCTATATACTAGCACAGGGCTAAACTAATTGAACAATTTGTCAAAAGCAGGAATTAAAGACTGAGCCAAGGCAAAGGAAAAGACTAACTTAGGACCAGTTGTTAATAACTTTGGAACTAAACCTTTGAAGAATGCACCAATACCTTCGTTTTTCAGCATATTTTTGATGATTGTTACACCGCTTTCTGGGTTATCAAAGTTTCTGTTTTGAATTCTAGTTTTGATAACATCCAAAGGAGCACTGACAATCAAAGAAGCAGAAGCACCAACAATTGATGAGATGAAATTCTGTCCCCAACTAGCTTTGGAATAGTCTTTTAAGCCTAAAATATACTCTTTTGCAAAAGCGTTACCACCGAATAAGGCAAATGAACCTGGTGCATTTCTGGCCATGGTCCAGCCCCAACCTCTGTAAAGTCCTAAACCTTCATCTTGGATGATCTTGACAAATCCACGTCCCTTGAATGACTCAGGGTTGGTCTGTCTTTTAATCTTCAAAACATCTAATGGTAATAGAATAACCTCACCAATTCCAATAATGGAACCAGCTGTGGCACTCATCAATGCCTTACCAGTCTTTGCGCCAAACAGCTCGTCGTAGGTTTGTTTGAAGTTCTTGTTGAGGAACTCATTGGCAAATGGCTGTCCACCATATTTGTAAACTCTTTGCAACACTTTGTAGCAAGCTGCATATCCTAAACCTGGAAATAGCGTGAAAATACGCTTGCCAAAAGGCTGGTCAGCAAACTGTCTGAAAATAACGCTGTTAAGCTCCTTCGCACTGGTGATCTTGGTGGAATTTGACATTAATCTTTTAGAGATTGTGTCCACTGGGTGGAAGACTCCAATCTCCAAAATACCTGCTGAGGCAGATCCTAGCACTCTTGCAATTCCACTCTGTTTCTTGTCGCTGGACATGTTGCTGCTGTGTTCGTTGGTTGACTATATCAAAATGAGTAAAAAACGCACTTTTTTCGTCCAGTAAAAATTTTTACTCAACTGATAAATGACTTATCAAATTGATTATGTTTGGCGTGTAGAAAATGAAAACTTGTGAATGTGACAAGTTGTGCGTTCTGAATTGTTTTGTGTTTTGTGTAGTATGGTGTTTTGTGTAGTGTGTTTGGTTGGTAGAATGTTTAAACTGGAATAGTGGTTGCGTAGTTTCATCGCCAGCTCACTGATCTGTTCCAGTCTTGCAGGATTTTGGTTGATGTGCAATGCACCTGGCATTACAAGCTGTAAAAGGTGTGGGTGCTGACCCACTTGATGCGTAACAATGCCAGTCCAATAGCTAGTAAACCTTCCGTAATGATTTATCCATTATAAAACCATTATGGAGGACCTCGACTGTTGCATCGTGGTCAGTGACAATTTCTGAAGTCCACAAGTGAAAAGTGCAAATGCGCCAATGGCACTCAGGCTGAATCCTAAAGCCCTAAAGCTTTAAAGCCCCGAACTGAGAGCTAAAGCCCTAAAGCTTTAAAGCTCCGAACTGAGAGCTAAAGCCAGAGCTGGGAGCCAGAGCTGGGAGCCAAAGCTAAGAACTAAAGCCAGAGCTGGGAGCCAAAGCTAAGAGCTAAGGCTTCTGTCCATATTTAAAGCCAAGCTGAGGTAATTGTCCATGGCACTCTGAAGCCAGGCAAATGCCTAGAGCAGCTTAAGCTGAGGTTGAACGTTCAAAACTAAAGCTGAGGTGAGTATTGAAATCTGAGATCAATGTTTAAGCATCAAGCCTGGTCAATGTTTGAGCTTCAAGCTTGGTCAACGGTTCTCTTAAGCTTGGTCAATGGCCCAACATCAAGCTTGTCCAAATTCTAAAGCTATGAAGACACCCCAGCCTGATAGTTGTCTGTGGCACGCTGCAGCACCTAAAACACGCACTGAGGCAAATTCAGTAACCAGATCACTTTCTGGATCTCCCACCCAGGCAGCGGTCAACATGTGCAGCAAACCTGTTTCCCGCAATCTCCCTCCCGCAGTTGTCGCAGTTAAAGTACCGCCCGTTCTCAATCGTCTTGTCGTGGCCGTAAATGTCGCCAACTTTCCTCTCAATAGCCACTTTCCTGCCCCCGTTCAGCTCGCTCTGCAGCACGTTCTCGTGGATAATGCTCTTTATCAAACTCTCATACAAGTTCTCGCTCATCTGGTTCAGCGTCACCATTCTCGCGCTGGGTTTCTCGTCTTGTTTGGGCAGAAAGCTTTAGGCACAAAAGTGAAAAAATTCAGCTGGAATATTTTCTCTACTAATAAAATGGACCCACAGATGGAAGAGGAATTAGAGGACCAGAACTGGACGAGTCTGCTCCCGAAGCGAGGCAGCAAGGACTACGAGCCTGATGGGACCAATATCCAGACGTCGCAGCTGGAAAAGTCCAAAGACGCAATGTTCACAACGCTTTCTGTCCCCAGAGGACACATTAAGAAGCACTTTGTCAAGGCTGAGTGGGTTGCTGACAGACGACAGGCCCGGGTGCTCAACCCGAAGGGCTCTTTTTTGCAGACGTGCGGCAGGGTGGACTCGCAAAACCAGTGCTGGCTGAATATCGAGGAGTTCATCTACTTGGTGGAAAGAGGTACAGTTTACCCAGTGCTGAACAACCTGCCCATGTCGCTGCAGCAGTGCTACTCGCTGTTCGAGCAAGGCGAACTCGAGCAGTACTGGTGCTACGCCCAGCTGAAAAGGCTCGGGTACATCGTGCTGCGGTACCAAAAGCACTATGACGAAGTGGTTCACCAACTCAGCTTTGTACAAAGAGTTAAATCACTGTTTACTCGTCTATACTCAAACATTCTGCGCATGTTAACCACCAGCAGATTGCTCAAATTCACATCCAATGAGTCCATTCTGCGCTCATTGCAAATCAACTCATTTATACCGCATGGCACAAAATATGCAAAACAACCAGTCTTTTCCATCTGGAAACCACAGCAGAGCTTCAAAAAGTCCTCTCCGCCCGTCCCAGACTTCAACATCAATGTTATCAATGTGGAGAAGGACACCTTCAAGCCTGAGTTCCGCAATAACGGCGTGCTGGCTCTGGTTGACAATGGGATTGTGAATTTTGTTCAGCTGAGGGAGTTTGGGTGCTGAGCTTGGTTAGTACTGCGCGCCAGGAGCTACACTACCACCAGCACCGGCCCCATTTGGATTCGAAGGGTCGTATGGCTGTGAGTATTGAGAGTACTGTGAGTACTGCGGTTGTGCACGCTGCGATTGAGGTTCCTGCTGTGGAATCGGAGGCGCTGGACGACCAAACTTAGAGTACATCGACTGGTCAAACGTTGAAGGGGTGTTATAGAAACTCACAGTCTCTTGCGATGGCGTTTTAGGAGGTAAGGAGGGACGATTTGGTTCCTGAAACTGTTGGAATTGTGGTTGTGATTGTTGTTGAAACTGCTGTGGTTGTGGCTGTGATGGTGGTGCAGCCTGTGCCTGTCCTAAATTCATCTTTCCAACGCGGTTACTCAATCCATCACTGACAAACTTATCAATACTTTCACTCAACTGGTTTATAAAACTAACCAAGTTGTTGTAAAATTCAAATGATTTCTTGAACTGAATAATGAATTTCTGGAAGTTGTTGAAAATATCATCAATTTGTTTCAATTTAGTGGTTTTTTCCAACACTTTGGAGTTCTCTCCAATCAACTTATCAAAGTTTGTTGTGACGTTCTTGATTAATTTTGTTTGATTGAAAATAATTGAGTTCAATCTTGTAATTAACGGATCAAACTTGTTCATTTCATTTGTAAATAAAATCTTAAGCTCCTTCTCGCTATAGTTTTTCTTACTATTCAAAATTAGAATCTTGCTGATATCATCATCATGAACTGACTGTTTCAAGTCTTTGATTATTTGTGTCTTTTCAATTTTATAATTGTTTAATACTGCAATGCTTTTTTCAATCTCTTCAACCTGTTTTGCAATGTTGCTGTTGCTGCTGGTTTCAGGCTCAAAGTCTAATAGATTTGGTTCTTCTTGTTTAGTTGATTTACCCTCATTATTGACAAAGTTTTTCAATGACTCTTCACTTTTAAAATAGTTGATATTATTAACATCAATTTTCGAAAACAATTCATCATCCAATCTCTTAGCATTCAAAACAGAGTTCTTCAAATTCATTAACTGCTCTCTGAACTGCTGGATTATATTCATATTATTCATATTTTTCTCTTCATTTTCCAAAACTTGTTCAAAATGTTTGATTTTGCTCAAGATTTCAAATCTCTTTTGTTCAATCCATTCCAAATCTTGTTTTGGGTCAAAACCCTGTAGGTTTTCAACATACTTAAGATACTTTGGATCAATAAAGTCAGGATTCTTGAGGTTCTTCAGACTTGTTGGTAAATTCAAATACTCTAAAAATGATTCATACTCAATGTTGGAGGTATCGTACTTATCAATTTCTTCTCTCAGCATTGTAGCCACTTCCTCGCTATACAAACTCAGTTTCTCGTGGATTGCCATTGGAATGATCTTTTCAAACAAATCATCACCAATAATCTCAGCTATACCCTCATGATCATTAATCAGAATTGGTTTGCAGCTTACCAGTGGTTTAATTGTTGCGTTAAAGTCAATTGACTCTTCAGATGGAATCAGCTGGTTGTAAATATAGTCATTGTCCTTGACAAACAGCTTTAACTTCTCCTCAATCAATGTTTGAATTGCTTTGTAATCGATAGTAGTCAGATTGATTGTTTTTCTCAATTCATCACACAGATCCAAAGCTATTTGCAACAACGCAATTGCCAACCCAATTTTTTTGTCTTGGATTGAGATAGCATAGTAGTAATAACTCAAAGCCTTGTAGTAAATCTTTTTGAATTTGAGTAATGTCATCCATTTGCTCAAATCCCCCAGCTTATTCAAACTCTCATACATTGTTGCACATGATTCATAGTAATTGGATGCAGCAATGGATAGCTTAGCGATTAACGAACCTTTGGATGGGTCTTCCTTGATTAATTTCAACAGGAACACTTCTTGGGCCTGCGCTAAGTTCAATTCCATTAAAAAGTTCATCAGTGCGCCGCTCAGCTCTTGTGAAGGTGCATGCAGAAAGTTTTCCGCAATAAACTTGTACACACCAGAACTGTACTGGAAGTACGTGAAGCTCTGCTTGAATTCACCTTTAATAAACAAAAGACTAGCAATTTCGCTTAGAATTGAGCCTAGATTAAACAGAATAGACGCTTTTTCAAAAGCTAATGAGCTTTGCGTGTTGACACTGGTCTTATCATACGCGTCTGTCCAGGTGAATTTGATCTTAACACCAGTTTCATTGATCGGTAATCTGAGGTCGATGAGCTCCAATTGTCCAAAGTACTTGTAGTATTCATCTCTGGCAGCCATGAGCTCTGCAACAGTAATGGAAATTGTTGACTCGTGAGAAATTATGTCGCCTTCATGATGAATCGAGGAGTTTGAGCCAACAATATCAATTCTCAGTTTATTGATTGTGTTAATCTGTGTTGAGAAATCATTGAAATTGCCATATATTTTGCGCAAGTAACTGCCTAGAGATGCGCTCCAGTCGACGTTCTCCGTCTTGCGCAGTTTTGTGGTGATGAAAGCGGATTTCATTTTGTCCTTTTGGTTTTGTTGTTGTTGTTAGTTTTTTAGGGCCTAAAAATAAAGGAATTTGTGATAGCTTTCTTTTTTTTTCTTTTTTGATTTTTAAGGAATTTCACAATAGAAATAGAATAATAAGAATGACGCTGTTCAAGCAGTATTTAGAGCCAACGGAGGGCTTTTGGGGCCCACCAACGTCTACAATTGACTGGTGTGAAGAGAACTATGTTGTCAGCTTTTTTATAGCTGAGTTTATCAACACTTTATCCAACTCCTTTTTCATTTTATTAGCTGTTTATGCCATGTGGTCCTCGATAAAGAATCGTTTTGAATTACGGTTCACTTTGATAAGCTTCGGGTTTGCTTTGGTTGGTATAGGTAGCTGGCTGTTCCATATGACTTTGAAATATGAGTATCAGCTGCTGGATGAATTGCCAATGATTTATGCCACTTGCATTCCACTATGGTCTGTGTTCAGTGAGGATAAATCACAATCAATGAGTTGGGCCATAGGATGGAGTATTGTCATTGGCTCTAATCTTCTGACAGCAATCTACCTACATTTCAAGGATCCAACAATTCACCAGGTTGCTTATGCTTTGATCAATGTGCTGATCATCATTAGATCTCATTTATTGACTCTGAAATACGTCAAGAACGAACCCGATCGTAAACGGTTGTTTAAAATAATGGTTTCTGGTGTTGCTACGTTCTTGACTGGGTACTTCTTGTGGAATTTGGACGTTCATTTTTGCTCTTCATGGATTGGAATAAGAAGAGTTCTGGGTATTCCATTGGGGTTCCTGTTTGAACTCCATGGATGGTGGCATATCCTTACAGGAACAGGTGTCTACTACTATGTTGTCTACTTGGAATATTTGAGACTCTTCATCATTAAAAGGGAGAATGAGTACTTGTATATTGAGAGATTTGGTTTCTTGCCTGATTTAATGGCAAAGAATAAAGGCAATGAGAGAAAGAAGGAGTGATTTTTATATGAATGGAGAGGACATTATGCGTTATGACGGTTTATCTGGAGGGTTGGGTTATTAGGAGATTATTTATTTACATGATGAACATTGTAGTACTTTAATTGTTTCTTGAAACACTATTTTCTCTAATTTACTTAACCTCTTAACATATTTCTGTGTTAACTAAGAAATTTTGCCAATTAGGCCATCTATAAGTGATGGTTATGATTGCCACCTTGATAAAACTCATTTTCAAACCTTATATACAAGCTACGGGTTATATCCAGTTTAACTTAGTAAAAACACTACATGAAAATACAATGGTGTCAGTAATTTTGGCTCACCAGTACCCTTTTGAATATCGCTCAGCAAAAAATCCAATGGAGACTTAGAAACGTCCTACAATTAGAGTACAGCTATTAATTATTAATTATTTGAAATTATACAATGAATATTAAGTGAAGCAGAGTTTATTTTTGCTCCTGCTCTTTTGTGTGCTGTTGGACTAGCTGTTTTTCTTCGGTTTCCTTCCTCTCTTCTGACTTCGTAATTTCAGGATCTTGGATTTCTGGATCTTGAATCTCTGGCTCTTTGATTTCTGGCTCTTCCTTACCTTCTCGGTCAACATCTTCTTTGCTTTTGATGTCCTTACGCTTTGGGATTCGCTTGTTAGTGGAGAACATCATTACCAAAAACCCGAAACAAACAGCTGACACCACCATCGTAAACACATTTCTCACACTTTTCATAACCACATCAATGACAATTGTCTTTTGGCTGGTCGATAACTGATTAATGAACTGAGGTTGAGATTTCATTTCACTCAACACTGATTCACTCACATTGCTGAATAGATCCTGGTGTTTTTTTACTGCTTCGTGCAGTTTCTGGCTAAAACTGGAATCATAAACTAATTGTGCAGTTAACGCACCTAGAGTACCACCAAATGCTCTTGAAAAACTCATCAAAGTAGTTGCCAGAATAGTAGCGCCGTCTTCCTTTGGGGCTGACAACTGGGAACTTATCATACAAGTTTGTAATAAAGTTCCCATATATATTCCAGGCAAAATGAGTAACCCAATTCTTTCACTTTGACTGGAATTGGCATTTAATAGTGACAGACAACCAAATCCAACACAACCAGCAATTCCGCCCAATATTGAGAAAGGTTTGACATATCTTGTCTTTTTTATCAAAATACCTAAGGTGATACCTGTACAAAATGCTGCAATAATAAGTGGTAGAAAGTCCACACCACTTCTAAATGGGGAAGCTTGCCGAACAACTTGAAAATATGTTGCTAAAAACACTGAAGTTGATGTAAATGAAAAATAAGAAAGAAATATTGTAATTGCCGGTGCCATCACACCTACTGTCTTGACTAAAGACAGTAAAATAATTGGATTTTTTGAGTACTTGAAATTCCACACACCAAAAGCAATAAATAATACACCACTCAGAACAAACAGGGATATGACCGGACCCGACCTCCATGGATAGTTATTACCGCCAAAGGATAATGCAAGTAATAGCAGAACGATAGCAGCAGCTATCAATGAATTACCTATGTAATCGATTAAGAAGATCTTTTCTTTGATGGAACCTTTAGTCTTTGGTGGGTTGAAAAAGCAAATCAAACAAAGCAGTGACATACCACCAATGGGCAAATTGATATAAAAGCACCATCTCCATGTGACATTTTCAGTAAATGCACCCCCAATCAAAGGCCCTCCAGTTGTTGAAACTGAAACGATCAAGTTCAGGCATGTAAACATTAAACTTCTCATATGAATGGGGGCCACTTCTGAGATGATGACCATTGACAAAGACTGGATCCCCCCGCCCCCTATACCGCTTAAAACTCTTCCACCAATCAAAGCATTCATTGATGGTGCTAAAGCTGACAGTAATGAACCCGCCTCAAACAAAACGACTGCAGTAATCATTGTGATTTTTCGACCAAAGATCTGTGCAATTTTTCCCCATGCAAGTGCGGACACTGCTAATGCTACCATAAAACCGGAAGTCAACCAGCCAACTTTCTCATACGAATGAAACTTTTCACCAACGGTTTTTAGTAATGTGACAACAATTGTCTGGTCCAAAGCCATCAAAAACATACACGAGGCACAAGAAAATACAGCCAGTATCAGTGGAATCCCAGACAAATACTGGTCGTGGACTGTTGTGCCATCGCCGGCATTGCTTTCATAAAATTTTTTGGCCTCTGTAGGCTTTTCTGGATCTTCTTTATCTTCTGACATCAAGGTTGGATATGAACTACAGACAAATATAATACCTGTAACAACAGGAGAATATCCAACTTAAATAGGTCCAGTTTACGGTCGAGATGCACATCGTCCATAATTGAGTTCAGCAGCACTCGGACGAGAAATTGCTTTTTATGAAGCCTTTCAAAACAATAAATTGTTCGCTGCATCTCTGCTGGTGTTCAACGTTCGCTTGGAGAAATTTTCGGTTTTCCAAATTCTGACACCTCTTGCTCAGTTTTGTACTAATATTCAGCTGGCTCTGGCAACAATACCCACCTCCTTTCTATAGTCCATACCCAAAGAATAAAAGTTTGTAGACTATTCGAATGCGCAGTTTGGAGGACGTAATAGAACTAAAATATAACTAATATAACTAACTAATTATAGAATATAATACATCAAAGCACCAAACGGTTTTGATACTGCAGGTGCATGCACGTCTCACCTAAGACGGGTTGTATGATGTACAATTTGAAATGACAACTGGGCCCAGGCTATTGGCTAGCAGGTGCAAATGTGTCATGAAAGCCGACCTTGGTGCATTTTAGTGGAACTTAGTTTCTGGGGTCGGTTTCCAAGACATAAATGTGTTCTGTGAAAGTCGATGGGCAAAGCATGGAAGGTTGATTTGTGTTGGAAATCAGCAGCTGACGATCTTGCTAGTCTCTTTTGATAGACTGGAGAAACAGTTGGTGTAAGCAATAGTTAGTGTGGCATTAAGTAGCAACGGTTAGGCAGGTTGATGCAGCAGTAAATTTAGCTAGCTGATGTTTGGGTTTGATAGACATCGGCTTTTGTATTAGCACTCTCTTCTCGTGCATATACTGCTGGGTCTGCTTTGGAACCATTTTGTACTAGTGATGACAGAGGGCATAACAAGTTGGATATCCACTGGTATGGGAAGCGAGTCAAAACGGTTGAACAAAACGTTCCGAGGTAAAAGTGGAACTGATGCAAAACGATCCTGGCATTCAAGATCAAAACGATAATCTGCTTCCACACCACAGCTAAAATAACGGTTATGTGGGAAACTGTTCTAAATTCGGTATCCACCGAAACTGCTGTTAGCACTACGACTCTTTTACCCAGCTTATCAAAGTTTGTTTATAAACGCTGCTTGGACACCGTTAGATATGAGATTGGGGGCTTGTGAGGTTGGGTAGAGAAATCCATATCCCAAATAACGGGCTGTGGCCCTTTCATTCAATATACTGGTGTCCTTTCTGGGCCAGTGACTCGCAGTCTCCAGTATACTATTTTCACCATGAACAGTCAAAATAAAATATCAATTATAAACGTTTCACACAGTTATTTAAACCGTTGGCATTACCTTAAGTTTGCGACAGACTCAGCTCACTTGGTTATCACCTTTTGTCCACCTCCTACAAGCCTTATCATTCCTCGCTTCTTATGTCAATTAGCTGTTGATTCAGTTCAAAACCATTCAGCTTATGTAAACCCAAAGCGATAAGAAAAAAAAAAACTTTACTATTTAAACTGGAGCTTTTATCAGGTTGGTTGGCCCATTTTACCTCCTTTTTTACTAGCCCAAAGAAGCATATGAATAGTGGGAAATGAGTTTGGTTACATTCCAAAATGGAGCAATTGTGCTTTTTGTAATTCTAAGCTACAAATACGTGATATACCCACTGATGTTAAGCCCACTAAGACATATTCCAGGTCCGCTTAAATACAAATTGTCGTCGATATTCACGTTAAATGACCAAAGAACCGAGCAGAGAAACGTCAAGCTGTCAGAGATGCACGACAAGTTTGGTCCTGTTGTTCAGCTATCGCCATTTGAGGTCTCATTCAACTCAATTGACATGCTCAAGTTCATTTACATAAAGAAGAATCTGCCAAAATCTACATTTTACAAACAGTTCACTAACTACTCCGAGTCTAACGCATTCTCAACCTTAGAGACCAAGCCACATCTACAAAGAAAGAAGCTGATGGTTAAGCTGTATTCAAAAAGCTCGGTTTTGAGCAAGTCCTCACAGCAGCATTTGAACAATAAGATCAACCAAGTTGTCAAGTTTGTTGAAAAGAATCTGTCAAAGTCGTTTGATAGCTATGATTTGTTCAATGCCATGGCAATGGATGTTGTGACCTACTACGAAGTTGGACCAAAGTTCACCACGGATCTGATCAATGACGAAAAAGAGAGATCTATAATTAAATCGTTCAGAGCTAGTTCGTCAATGTGGTTTTATACCACCTTAATGCCTAAGCTGTGGGACTATGCTGCAGGCAAAGAAGTTGCCCAGCTGGCGTGCCAGTCTTCTCAATGGGCAAAGAGGATTTTTGATGATTCATACAAAAGCTTAGTCGATAACTACGAACTACACGAAACTGACAATGAGTCAACGATTAAAAAACTGTTTGATTCCGGCTTACCACAAAAGAAAATAGCCAGTGAGCTGTTTGACCATGTTGCTGCTGGGCACGAAACCACTGGAACTTCCATGGCCTATGCAACCTGGGAATTGTCGCGTCCTTGCAAACAGTACCTGCAGAAGGAAATTTACGCAGAAATGTGTCAAGCGTTTGGTTCGATTCCCCAGGCTTCCATTGATTTGGAAAAGCTAGACAAACTACCACTACTAAGCGCAGTGATAACTGAAGTGACAAGGCTTCATGCGGCGATTCCAGGGTCGGCACCAAGAATTATCAATGAAAAAACAGAAATTCAGTTACCAGACAACTCTAAAGTCACACTACCAGTGGGCACAATTGTTTCAGTTCAGCCATGGAGTGTTCACCGCGATGCTTCTGTGTTTCCTGACCCAAACAAATTTGTCCCAGAGCGCTGGTTGAAACAACACGACGAGACTGAAGAGCAGTTTAATGAAAGAACTAAAGTGATGAAGTCGTGTATTTTCACCTTTGGCCAGGGAAACAGAATGTGCTTGGGCATGCACGTTGCCCTGCTGGAAATGAAGCTGGCCATCGCACAGTTGTACTGGAAGTTCACCTCAAGGATCAGTGATGAGTGGTGTAAACATGTTGAGGCTGGGGACTCAGATGTGTTGATGGGGTACTCCACCTTCAAGGGCAAGCCTAAGAGTGAGATGAGTGATATTGAGTTGATGAGCATGGCAGACAGTTATACAAGTAGACCAATCCACGATGAATGCTGGCTGGTTTGGGATAGAATCAAGTCTAATTGAACTCATTCGTATTGAACTCTTTATTTATATTATAATTGAATAGATTATTTGTTGTACTGATTCTTCTGGGGGAGTTGAACAACTGTTTATACTCTGATTCGCTTGCGTTTGTATTCCAGTCATAGAGCTGGTCGAGGTTGGAAACAGCAGTAAAGTTCGTCGTCTGGCTTTTATCTGAAACTTTTGTTGTGCCCGTCATTTCAGACTGATCCAACTGCTCAAGTTTGTGTTTCCCGTTGATCAAATATTCCATCATTGTTTCTTCCGAGTCCAATTCGCTGACAGAAGAGTTATTCAAATCTTGTAGGCTTAGCAAAGGTGTTTTTGAGTCGTCTTTTTTGTTCTTCCGTCTAACACTAAATGTCTTGATGATGGAATCCCTGATTGAGCTGATCTTATTCACTTTTTCTTGTGTGCAGTTCAACCTGACGTTATATTTAAGCGTGAGAGCAATCTCGCTCGAGGTGATAGACAATGCGTCTTCTTTCTTTCTCTTTTTGGCAATCTCATAGGGATTGAATTCTTCTTCCATTTCTTCTTCTTCATGATTATCATCAGTAGCTAGACTGTGTAAATCAGCAGTGGAGCTTCTCTTTGGGCTGTACTGTTTCATTTTCTGCATGACGCTTCTCAGAGTTGAAGGTCTCGTGCAGTCCTCACTTTTTGATGGAGACAAATTAAACGGAATGGAATTCAACTCCCTGTCAATCTCGTCGTAGTTTCCCAATAGCCTCTGGGTAAGTGTCTGATCATCTTTGCTGTTGCTATACGCCAATGAAAGTGCTGAGTTTGAGTTTGAGGTGATATCAGTCTTTGCAAGTAAACTTCCTTTTACAGGTGCCTTTGGGCCCCTCTTTCTGTGGAAAATTCTCTTTAGAGTGCGTGGTTTCAGGGACGAGTATGACGAAGACGGCGTTGTCTGCCTCTCCAGTGGAAAAGGGGTCGCCTCCTCTACCAAAACAGGTGTTTCGTAGTACTTACTTTTCCTAAACCATCTCGTAAATATTGAGTGCTTGTAGACCTCCATTCTATACCCAACAACCGTGGTTGGGGCCTGGTCACTGCCACTGGCAGAGTCAAAGTTGTGTCTCTCAAAAGAGCTATTGTGGTATTCTTTTCTTATCGTTGGGAACCTAGTGATTTTAGTACAGCCAATAACCTCGTTAGAGGCTTCATAGCCTTCAGTCATTGTAAATAAAATAGCCAGGGTGCAATTCAGCCTGCAAACAAAACCAAGCAAATAAACAGAGCTCCTAACAGCTGCAGGTTAACCAAATAACCAAATATTTTCTGTTTGTACAATCAACTCAGGCTGGTTTTAGTGCTTTGTTGTTCCATTTTCAAGCTGGTTTTGTGGCAATCCCATGCCAATTTCACGCCTATTTGTGTACTTTGTGCGTCTTCTCCATCCTGTGCCGGTTTCGTAGTGGGTTATGGTGCCAAAGTTGCTGTTTTGCAGTCCTAAACTTCTTGCCTCATAGTTAAGCTTAAAACGTATAAAAAACCACAAACCCAAAAAATAAATGAAAAACAAAACAAATCACCAAACAACCATCAGTAACTATGAACTTGAGACAGCAGCTGCTACAAATACTGAATGTGATCTACGTGGTGTCGTCGGCATTTATGTTCTGGAAAGGTCTGTCAGTTTTCACGAACTCTGCGTCGCCAATTGTGGTTGTGTTGTCAGGGTCGATGGAGCCAGCATTCCAAAGAGGCGATATCTTGTTCTTGTGGAACAGAACGCCACAGGTGCAGGTAGGGGACGTGGTGGTGTACCAGCTGGACGGCAAGCAGATCCCTATTGTGCACAGGGTGATGAGGGAGCACCACAATGACAAGAAACAGCTACTATTAACAAAAGGTGACAACAATCCAGTTAACGATTTGGGTTTGTACAACTACAACCAGCAGTACTTGGACCGCAAGAAGGACATTCTGGGCACAGTGAAGGGGTACTTGCCAAAGATCGGGTACGTGACTATTCTAATAACTGAAAACCAGTACTTTAAATACGCATTGTTGGGTTTTATGGGAATATCTTCGCTGCTATCGAACGAGAATTGAGTACACACTGATCGTAACACAAGACGTAACACAAGACGTAACAGCATAACTAGAAGTCTTAATCCAAGTTCAATGAATTCTAATAAAACGTAGTTCGCAGCGAGTAATGTCACCCAAGCTACCTGATGCCATAGGAATAGCACCATCCAGGTGTATGAAAGTAATAGCTTGGTAATAGCAGAACCACCGCCGCACTAATAGTCCAAATCCAAAGACGCGGGATGCGGACGCTTCTTGACGATCTCATTGCTTCTCTGGCTCGACACGTTCTGGATAATCTTCTTAATCTCTTCCTCTTTATTCAGCTCAAACTCGATCTCCTTCTGTTTCAGGTGCTTGATGTATTTCTCAAACGTTATTATTCTCAGGTCCTCACTGGGCAGCATCTTGTACTCTTCGGTATCTGCAATCAGCGGTTTCAGATCTTCGTATTTCGTGCTTGACACAATCTTGGGTGCCTCGAACCTGCTCAGGAACGAGTAGAACTCCTGCTGGAGTCGTTTCAATTTACGTTCCTGAGCAAACTTGTCACGCTCCTTAGCGTCTCTGATCTGCTTGATCAGCTTGTTGTGGATCAGTTCGACCGTCACGTCGTCAAAGTCTTTGGTCTGTGGGTCATTTCGCAAAATCTCGCGTATTTTACCCAGCTGCTGCTCATTATCGTTGTCGTTTCCGTAATCAACAACCTCGAAATTGTGGTTTAGCAGCACTTGCGATGCAATGTCTTTCTTCCCGTTGATGATGATCTCTTCTTCATCGATAAAGTCCCAGAACAGCTCTATTGGCGTCGACCCATCTCTGCCAATAAGCCCCAGGAACCTCTCGTCCTGGACTATCGCGGGATAAATCTCGCTCCACTTGGTATCGACTCTCAGTAGATCTTCTTTCTTCAGCTCCTGCAGCAGACTGCGGAACTCGTCACGGCAGATCCGGTCGTTTCTGTAGTTCTTTGCCTTCATTTTGTCGATTTTTTGGATCTGCTTATTCTGCAATGTAATTAGGTTGGTTTCAAACACTTTCAGCAGGTCTAGCTGGTTGAGTATTTGGAAATGCTTGTTTTGCTCAAATCTTGGGTCCTGCTGGATGAGCTTGATGGTGGAGTCCCAAGTGGAGCTCAAGTTCAGGTTAAGCGTCTTGAAGTACTCGTTGAGCTCGCTGAGTGCCTGGTTTCTGAGCTTGGATTCTTGCTGGTCGTGTTCGCTTCTCAGGCCGTCCACGTACTCCTGGAACGTCTGCCTCTTGACCTTCTCGCTAATCACCGAGTGCACGTAGATGGGCTCGTTGGCGATCAGGCGCTTGACGGTCTTCCACCGGGTGTAGTACTTGATGCTCTTGTGGGTTTTCAGCAGCTGGGTGAAGGCGTGCTTGAACTTCTCGATCGACTGGTTCTCCTTGAGCAGCTCGTCCCGGGTTCTGTTATGGAGGTAGCTTTCGAACAGCTGCTTTCGCTCGAGCGAGTCTTCGACGCCCCAGTACCGCACGTCCTCGATGAACGTGTCGATGATCTGCGAAAACGACCATGTCGCGTCCACAGCGGACTCCCGGAGCATCTCCACAAACTGCTGCTGGCTCTCGTCCTTGCTGAGCCGCGGGAGGTTCAGCAGCTTGGACGTGGTGCGCGGCGTGGCGTCCCTGGGCTCGTCCGGCGCCTCTTTCTGCTCTTTCTGCACGCTCTGCGCGCTCTGCTGGGCTTCCTGGGGCTCCTGCGGGCCCTGCTGCCCGGCCTCGGCCGCCACAAGCTGCTGCACAGCCTCAGGCAGCTCCCACACGGACTCGCCCCGGCCCTCGTGGTAGTAGTACACCTTGTCGCCGTCCTTCACCTCAACCCAGCCGCTTTTCTTCAAACTGCGCTCCAGAACCGTCATCAGCTCCTCCGGCTTTTCCCACGTCGACTCGCCCGTCTCGCTGTGGAAGTAGTACACCCGCCCACTCGCGTCCTGGGCCTCTTTCCACCCCATAATGCCCGCTAAAATCAGTTTCCTCACTATAAAGCAAATTAAAGTGAATTTTTATTTATGAAAAAAACACAAAAACAAATTCCACTTTCTCCTTTTTAAGTGTGAAGAAGAACTACAGAGAGAAAATGGTGCGTTTTGCGGGCCCTGTGGGGTCAATTGTGTTGCAAGAGGCTGGTGTACTAACATAATGGTGTGTACTGGCTGCTGGGGGCTGCTGGGAACCAGCGATAAAGCTGGGGTTGCGGCCCAGGGCACCACCAACCACACGCCACTACAGTCACAATCTTTACGCCCGTACCTGTCTGCGGTGAGAACGTCGCTCACTGCCGCGCTGTGCCTGGAGAACTTTGCGTCGCAGACCGTGGAGAGACACAACAGACCGGAAATCGAAGCTGCGTGCGTATAGAAGCGATTTGCCTCCCGTTGGGCTGAGAACTAACCAACCACAGGACGTCTCCCGAGCTGCTGCTGAACACGATGGTGGTGGCCAGAAACGAGAACGAGCGCGTGCTGATCGAGCCGTCCGTCAACTCCATCAGAGTGTCCATCAAGATAAAGCAGGCGGACGAGATCGAGAACATACTGGTGCACAAGTTCTCGCGGTTCCTGACCGCGCGTGCTGAGAGCTTCTTTATACTCAGAAGAGAGCCGATTGACGGCTACGACATCTCTTTCCTCATCACCAACTTCCACACCGAGAAGATGCTCAAGCACAAGCTTGTCGACTTTATCATCGAGTTCATGGAGGACGTGGACAAGGAGATCAGCGAGATGAAGCTGTTTCTGAACGCCAGGGCCAGATTTGCCGTCGAGGCGTACCTCACTCCCTTTGACTGATTGGCTCCTGCGCCTGCCGTCCCAAAATGTACAATTCAACACGCACACTACAGTTATAGCTGGTTGCTTTCCCAGTATCCTCCAGGATCTCCCGGGGTCTTCCAGGACCTTTGCTGGGCCTCTCTGGGACTTTCGCGGCGCCCCTGGCACCTCCCGTAGCCCTGCCAGCTCGCCTGCCAGCTCGCCCCAGCCGCTGCTGGCTACACTAACATCGCCACGCACAGCTACCGAAAACACCAGCCTTCCGCCGCCAGTGGTGCCCCCAGCACCCGCCTGGACCTTCTGGGCCCCGCTGGATCCCACCCGTAGCCCTCTGGCACCACTCCTGGCTGGAATCCTCTTTTTCTTCCAACCTGCGAAAAAACAAAACAAAAACCAAAAAGCTCACTATCTGGAGATTTAATATCACTAACTCGCCGGTTTCAGCCACCAGTTGCACGCTCCCAGCCCGCGACAACCGCACTGCTGGATATACACAGAGCCCAGGCGCCCGGATCCCTTTGAAAAGAGCTCACAAGGGGGCTTTACCAAGCGAAAACCGACTATCAGCTGGTGAGAACATTGGCCCACCATGACAGACAACCAGTCCCCAGGCCACGGTTCGGCCCAGGGAGACACGCCGTCCAGCATGCGCAGGCCCAGCATGGACCTGTGGAACATTGACGGGCTCGGTGCGACCGATTTCAACCTGATGGGCGTGCCAGACGACGCCTACAGCTTTCTGCCAAACGATACTCTGTCGCCCATGGCCGCGCAGTCGCTGTCGGTGCTGCAGGCGCCGCCCCAGGCCCAGGGACAGCAGGGGCAGCACCAGCAGCAACAGCAGCAACAGCACAGCCAGCACAGCCAGCAACAGCACCAGCACCAGCAACAGCCACCACTGTCCAAAGAGAACACAAACAGCATGCTGAACCACTACCAGTTCCTGCTCAACCAGAACAAGGTGTCGATGAAGGAGGCGTTTTCCGCAGGCGCCAACACCACCGCTGGCACCACCTCTGGCACCACAACGGGCTCCACAACTGGCTCCAACACGGCAGCCACCACCAACAGAAACAGCGCCTACCTGTCGCCCCAGGGCCCCGTACCGACAGCAGGCTCGCCCCAGAACAACCTGGGCAGCTACCAGGCGGAGCCCGCAAAGAGCTGCGACCACTGCAGGCGAAGACAGACAAAATGCGTGCAGATTCCTAATCTGCTCAACTGCATCCAGTGTGAGACCAAAGGCATCAAATGCACCTTCAGCGAGAACCTGGCTAACCCCATGCTCAAGCGCAACATGGGGGTCATCCAGGAGGATAGCACCAGTGCTGGACAGAAGAAACAAAAGCTCACAACGCCAACACCTATACCGCAGCATCAGAACTTCAAGAAACCGCAGCAGCCCGCCACCATCCAATACCCGAGATCGTCCTTCCTAGTCGGCAGCACGTCCATGTTCGATGCGTCGCTGCTGGACAGAATCAAGCTGGACAAGATCGACCAGGCGCAGCTGACTCCGTCACTGTCGCTGCGGAAAGTGTCCAACGACGTGCTGTTTATCCTGAGAAACGACTACACCGAGGAGCTCGCGTCCAATGCCGACAGAACAGTCGACCAGGTGGAGAACCTGGTGGCCCCATTTGGCCAGCAGCTGGTCAACGTCTACTTCCGAGTCGTCCATCCATCGTTCCCCATTCTTCACAGAAAAGTGTTCTTGGAAAAGTACGCCCGGTCCTATAGAGAGTTTGCAGCCCCACTGCTGGGAGCAGTCTACTCGCTGGCATGCCAGTGGTGGGACCAGGACCCAATATTATCGAAAAATCCCAAACCCAATGTGGAGTTGCTGAACGAGCTCGCGTTCAAGTCGTTTCTTGATGTCATAGAAAGACCCAGACTGAGTGCGGTGCAAGCTGGACTGCTTCTGCTGCACTGTCGCTCGGAAAACCCTAATAACTGGATACTGTGTCAGCAAGTTGTTGCATTGTCCGAGGAATTGGGGCTGGGAATCGACTGCCAGAACTGGAAGCTGCCCAAGTGGGAGAGGGGGCTACGGAGAAGACTGGCATGGGCTGTCTGGATACAAGAGAAATGGGTCTCGCTGAATGAGTCGCGTGTCAGTCATTATCTTATTGGAAGAAACTGGCTAGTGAGAAATATAGGAAACGATGATTTTCCAGAATTACCACTGAAAAACCCAAGACAAGACGAGCTGGAGTATAAAGACACTATTAATGATATTGACAATGGCAAGTTTCTGTTTAAAGAAATGATTGAACTGAGTTTGATTCTCAGTGAAATAATGGAAACTTTTTACACTTATAATGGCAACAACTCTCCTTCTATTCCAATTGAGCAAGTGCTCAAGCTGGCCAAGCCACTACAGCTGAAGCTAAGACAGTGGTACCATACCCTACCTCAATCACTACAGATGAACTCGACAAGATCCTCGAAACTATGCCCGTTTGGGTCCCTGCATTTGAGTTATTTTGCTGCAGAGATAACACTACATAGAAAGATCATCATTAGTCTTAATGGTGATGTCCATCAAGAGCTCGTTAAAGTGTGTCGTGCAGCTGCAACAACAAGATTAGTGGCTGTGCTGGAATTTGTCAGGAACTTGAAGAATGAACACATTTTTGCGTACTGGCACTCTTCAACAACGAATAATTTCACGCTAGTTGGGACATTTGCTGCGATACTGTTTGTGACATCTACAAACGCGAACGAGGCTAACATTTACAAAGAGCACATTGCAACGTATAGAAGTCATTTATTGAAGCTGAGTAAAAACTTTGTTCATGCTCTCAATGCTCTGAAAAGGATCGACATGCTACTGTACCAGATTCCTGGGCTGCTAACTGACAATGTGTTACCAATCCAGAACGATATTTTGTCTCCAGCAAACTCTATTTCCTCGCCAATGAACTTTCAGCAAGGTCTGTCGCCTCACCTGGGGCTGTCGCCTTATCTGGGCCAGTCAGGATTCCAGCAGCAGGGGTTCCAGGCACCACAGCAGCATCAGCAGCAGCAACAGCAGCAGCAACATCAACCACAACAACAACAACAACCGCAGCAGCTGAAAGGAACACAGTCTCAGCCGCAGCCGCAGCCCACCGCACCGCCGCAGAAACAGCCCAAACAGCCCAAACAGAAGCAACCGAAGCAGCCCAGAAGAAGTGTGGGCGGGCCCCCAGTGACAACGATCAAGTCCAGGACGTCGTCGTCGGACCTGAACAAAACCAGCACGCAGTCGCCGCTGAGCATGGCCACGCCCAGCGAGCTGATGCAGCACTCGGACACCAACACCCCCAACACCAAGTCGGCCAACAACAGTCCTACAGAGACGCGCAAATAGAGAGAATAAACGTCCTACACAGTGGGTCCTCAACTCATAGAAATTTAGAAACTTTTGTATCCTTTGCCGCCTGCACCAGGTCGCCCGGCACCTCGACGATCACGTGCTTCTCTGCGTTTATGCGGTAGTTGAGCAGCTCCTTCTCGCGCTCCTGCTGCTGCTTGTAGTCCACGAGCTGCTGCTCGGCGGCCTGCTGGGCGGACTGCTGGGCTGGGGCTCCCGCTGGGGCTGCTGGGGCTGCTGGGGCTGCTGGGGCTGCTGGGGCTCCCTCCGCGCCTGGTGACCCCGGTTCGATTCTCGCGCTCAGCATCTCCAGCAGATTCTCCTCCGACAGCTCAGCTTCCTGCGACTTGAGCAGCTCCTGCTGCTGCTGCTTCTTCTGCCGGATCCGCTCCAGCAGCGGCACGTCCAGCGACGAGTACTCGGGCTGGTGCAGCCGGTCAAACTTCAGGTTGATCAGGCGCAGCTCTTCGCCCACGTCCACTTTCTCGCCCTGCTCCAGCCGGGCCACAATGTCCTGGATCCGCTGGATCTTCATGCTGTACCGGTGGTTCAGGTCCGCCAGGTCCCTCTGGGCACTGCTAAAGTTCACGATCTGCGCGCTCAGCACCGACACCAGCACGATTGGGTATATCATTGATCTGTCGAACTTGCTGAAGATCCCGCCTGGAGCCTTCGAGCTGCCGCTTTTGCTGCCCGGGCCCGTGCTGCCGGCGCCCGTGGCAAACCGTCTGGCGTTTCTCGCCGTGCCACTGCTAAACTTCCTGAACATTTCGCTGTCTGTAGCTCAGTGCCTCTGCCTGTAAATTTTCACTATTTTTTCAGCCAGTACGAATTTATATTTAACAGCAAAAGGCACTGCTATTACTCGTTGCACTGCGAGATGGCCAAAGCAACCCCGAAAGCAACACAATGCCTGCTGGTGCTGCTTACTGTGTGCTCCGCAGTGGACCTGGTGCTGCGGTACTCGACTTATTTGCACCTGATAACCAGCGATGAGCCCAGCGACCTAGGCGAGCCCAGCACGCCCCATGGCCCCGCAGGCGCCCCTGCACCACCTGTCCCGTCCATCCAGGAGCTGTACGTGCCGCTGCTGACTCTGGTGCCGAACCACACGAGCCTGCTGGCGCACCCGTGGACCGTGCTGACCACCAGTTTTGTTGAGAGCGGCCTGCTCACGTTTGCGGCCACGTTCGCCGTCCTGCTGTACACCGGGAGGTACATTGAGACGCTGTGGGGCGCCAGGGAGTTTGTGGTGTACGTGCTGGTGGCGGTGGTGGGCAGCAACATGGCTGCATTCTGTGTGTTCAGCGGTGGAGCCTCTGCCAGCGAGCCCGGCAGCGTGGTTCTGGTCACCGGGGCGTCCAATATCGTCGTGGCGCTGCTGGTGGCCATCAAGCAGCGCATCCCGGCGCACTACCTGCTGTTTCTGGACGGCAATATCCGGCTGAAAGTGGCCCTGGTGCCATTTATGCTGCTGAGCTTCAACACGGTGCTCGCTGTGGCCTGGGGCAGGGCCCACCACGAGTACAGGGCCACGTGCGTGGCGTCGTGGGCCGCGTTCGCGCTCAGCTGGACGTACCTGCGGTTCTGGAAGGACGGGGGGTCCGGCAGACAGCTCGCTTTACTGCCCATGAGCATTGACGAGCTGGACCACAGCTCGTTCCTGACCGCCAGCAGCGACCCGGTACGCGGCGACAGGACGCCCCAGTTTGCGCTGCACACGTTCTTCCCCAAGCCACTGTCGCTGGTGGTGCGTGTGGCCAGCGACCTGGTGTTCAAGGCCCTGGTGCGACTCAGGCTGGTGAACGGACACAATTTCGTGCCCAGCAGCCCGGCCGAGGACCCGGTGGGAGCCCCACGCGAGACCACCGCCCAGGGAGACCTCATCAACCAGATGTCCAAGTCGTGGCTGCTCACGTCGTCGTCGCTGGCTGGCGTCTCAGGAAATGTGTCAGTGTCGCCGGTGCTGGACCGGCTGCTGGGACTCGTCACGCAGGGCCGCCGCGGAGCTTCGGCCCGCCCTGACACGGCTGCAACAGAGACAGTGGGCGAGAGAAGACAGAAGGCCCTGCTCACGCTCGACAGCAGGCTCCAGCAGGCAGTTTAGCTTCCGCCAAACACATTTCACCTATTTCACTGAAAGGCTAAGCGTAGAGCTGGGCCTGTGACCCTCATGCCATGGTTCTAAATGCGAAGCCCAACTCAGTACACAAGCTGGGCCTGTGACCCTCATGCCATGGTTCTAAATGCGAAGCCCAACTCAGTAGACAAGCTGGGCCCGTTGACAATATTGTACTGTGACTCTAACCACCAGAACACTTTTGAGTGAGGATAGTTGGATAGTTTGTGCGTGTGTGCTCAGTGTGCATTGTTAGCTACTCTGCGCCCCGCCTGGCTATTAGGAGATAGTTACCGACACAACTACAAGTGGTGGTCAATGTGCTTTAGAGAGGTCAAGTCAATGTTATGGAGTGACTATTAAGGCTGTTAGTTTGAAATAAGCTAGGAAGAGCTCAGACCAGCTCCGCCCGGAATACTTTGGGTATTGTTTGGAGCTGGATATTGAACTGTGGACAACCTGAGCCACGTCACATCCTGATAGTTTTTCCAATGTCTGTCACTCAGGTTATTTCTCGAGAGGTCACCTTCTGAATTACCGGTGTTGGTCCTGTACAAGCCTGATGGGTTCATTCTGCGGTGGAGTAACCAAACTGTGGACTGAATATGTTGGTGCTGGGACGAAGCCAACGACAATTGTGCTAAAATCTGGCTGATTTGCAACTACATGTCTACACATTTGCCACAACGCCTGGTTGCAGTTGCAACTACTCGCTCGACAGCCTGACATAATCATTGATGGTGTGGTCAGTGGGATCAATGTGCTGACACCAGTAACTATGAACGAGTCGGCTGTACTAACATACAGCCTAAAATCCAGCTACAGTGCCACCCCAAATATGGCGACTTCCAGCTGTAGTGCCACCCCAAATATGGTGAGATATGGTGACTTCCAGCTATGGTGCTGTGGTGATTACCAGACTATGGCGACTACCGAGCTATGTTAGGCAGTAGTAGGTGGCACTAAGCACCAGCTATGTGACTACCGAGATACAACCACCTGTGGTGATTACCAGCTGGGTGATTACAACCAGCTGGTGACTACAACAGCTGTGGTGCTACCCACCTATAGTGCTGTGGTGGTAGTGCTGTGGTGGTAGTGCTGTGGCGATTACCATATTGTGGCAAGTTGGTGCTATGCTAGTGGTACTAACATGCACGTACCAGCTGCCCAGGTATGCGATGGTGTTATGTGCAACCCCTATAGTGCTATCCATCTGTTAGTGCTATGGTGACTTGGTGAATTGGTGACTTAAGCTGAGGTGCTACCTTGTGTGACTACCCAGCTGTCTTAGTGTGTTAGATATGGTGGTGGGTGACTACCCAGCTGTGTTAGTGTTATGTGATGGTATTAATAATTAGCTGTGGTGATTACTAGCCAACCACCTCTTGTAATATGCTATCCACTAGTTATTCTAATCCACTAGGTTCACCACTTGTACTACAGTATGCTACTTCCACTTATTAGTCAAGTGAAATATGTCACTACAATATGTTTCCTTTACCTAACTTATTGTAGTCAATAGGTTTACAACTATATGTCCTTTTGTCTCAATGGTCACTCTACCCACTTCTTGTACAGCCACTACGGCGGCTACCTGGGTGTTAGCCAAAAACTTTTCTGTTTAGCACGAGATAATTTTCATACTTAGCGCAATAACTAAGCAAAGGACGCATAACCAACCAATGCAAGCGAGCACGGGCACAGCACAGGCCCTGGTGGAGCACGGTGTGCCCACGGGGCCTCAGGGGCTGCCCACGGTGCTACACAGGCTGCCCACGGAGCTGGTACAAGAGGTGGTGTGGTTTCTGCCGCAGAAGGACCTGCTGAGCCTGAGCCTGGCGTCGCGGTACCTGCGCGAGCTAGCAGCCAACATCCTGTACCGGCGGATCTACCTGAACGACACGCGGGTGGAGGCGAGCAGCGAGTACCTGCTGGCGCCGAACTGGTCGTGGCTGGAGGTGAGATGCTTTGCGGGGGCGGCCGAGTCTGAGGCCGACGTGGAGACGAGGAGCAAGCAGTGCGCGAACGGCAAGCTGCGCAGCCTGATCCGCGCGCTGAGCAGCAGCCCGGGGCTGTGCAACAAGGTGGTGGAGGTGCGCCTCAACTGGGACCTGGACATCAACCTGCAGATGGAGCTGATCGAGGTGCTGGTGAACCGGTCGCAGAGCCTGAGGATCATCGAGAACGTGACGGACCCGCGCCTCAACAGCGTGATCCTGCGCGGGCGCTACGTGCGCAACCTCGTCTCCCTCGACCTCCCGCCCCCAAACACCCTGCCCTCCATCGACATATCACGTGACTACCTCGCGGACCTGCAGCAGTGCGTTGCGCAGCGCCTGCAGCACGGGCTCGCCAGCATCAAGGTGCTCATCATCTTCATGAACCCGCTGCTGCTGTTCAACAACGTGTACCGGCTGCGCCCGGGGCGCAAGTTCCAGATCGCCTCCCTCAAGATCCACTACCGCGCAGACTTCTACCCGGAGCAGGTGTACAGCCGTGCCAACAGGACCCTGGCCCGCTACAGCGACGTGTTCGACGTGCGCTACCTGCGCGTGCTCACCATCATCTCCTGGCACGAGCAGATCCTCCCGGAGTCCACCTACGACTTTGCCCAGTGGCACGAGTTCACCCAGCTCGAGGACATCACCCTGATAGCCGTCACCTTCGACGACCCCAAGATCGCCCGGCTCATCGAGCGTGCCCACTGCCTCAAGCGTCTCAAGCTCGACTTCTTCTACCCACGCCGGTCCATGGCCACAGACTCGCTCACCTACAAGGCCATCTTCCACCAGAGACGCAACCTGCGCTTCCTCGACCTCAAGCTCGCCCTCAACGTCAAGATCGTCAACCTGGACGTGCGCCGCTACCGCATCAAGATCAAGATCCCCTGCAAGTGCTCCCTGTGCCAGGACCGTGTCCTCAAGGGCATCTTTGAGTCCAAAATCCTCCCCACAGACGACGACTACTTTGTCCAGCAGATTGAGAACTACGAGATCATCAACTTCTTCGACCAGCTCTTCATGTCCAACCTGCTCCCCTACAGCAAGGCCGTCGACGCCTACCCGAGCGTCGAGACAGGCAGCGACTCCATCGAGTCCTTCCTCGCCCGCTTCAACTCCATGAACGCAGAGAGATCCTCCACCTTTGTCCCACTGGACACCCAGGACTTCTACGACCTCTTCCACTGCCTCATCCACAACCTCAAGCACACCCTCGCCCCCTTTGTCGCCGAGTTCCCGCAGCTCAAGTTCCTCGTCCTCAACGACATCTCCTTCCTCATCAAGGACGGCAGCGAGTTCCGCTACCCGGTCCCGCTCTTCTTCAGCACAAACTACCATACCAACTTCACGGGCAAGGACGACGACGACGAGGACGACGACGAGGAGGACCGCTACTTTATCCGCTCGCTCTTGTTCCTGAACTGACACCTCCCAGCCTAGCATGCTACAGCATGGTGTACAGCTGCTGGCTTACAGAGTGATGTGATGTACAGCTGCTGGCTTACAGCCTGACGTCTGGTTTGAGTTTAAAAGTGTTGATGTCTGGTTGACTTTACACCCCGATGTATGGTAGCAGTGGACACTCACAGCCTGCTGGTTTCAGCACTGAATGGCCTTACTGGGATCGGATGCAATTCACTACATGCGCCACACGACTTGACTGGTGTTAGTCGGTGCCTCACTTTTGGTATTTTACGATTAACGAACTGCACCAACTATTGGATTACACATTGGACTGCATCTTATGGTATTATTTAAAATCAATTGAACCTACGCTTTATGGTGTAATTCGTAGCTAACAGCTACAACTCAACTGGGTATCTGCGCTTACGGTAACTCAAATTATGCCAACGCCTTATGGCGTTACAATAAATAGATATGTAGCTTGCTTTGTGGTGTACAGTAAATAGATATGTAGCTTGCTTTGTGGTGTACAATAAAAGATATGTAGCTTGCTATGTGGTGTACAATAAAAGATATGTAGCTTGCTTTGTGGTGTACAATAAAAGATATGTAGCTTGCTTTGTGGTGTACAATAAATAGATATGTAGCTTGCTTTGTGGTATTAGGTACAATTCAAATTAGATGTGTAGCTTTATGTTGTCAAAGTCTAACGTTCAGTGGTATAAACTACAATTCAAATAGATACGTAACCAACGCTTTTTAAATGAATAGGTAACGCAATCCATACCTAGCCAACGCTTTATGTTCCAACTACAGTTCAAATGGATATCTATCTAAGGCTTTATGGTGTTCAATTGTATAAACTACAACTCAAATAGATATGTAGCTAACACTTTGCGATATTAATAGAAATAGCCAACGCTTTGCGGTATTAATAGATATGTAGCCAACACTTTATGGTAATTCAAATGAAACGTAGCTAAGCTAACGCTTCATGGTGCTTTATGGTATTAATACAAGTAGTCATGTTGCCTCTTGGTATCAACTACAATAGATACGCAGCTAACGTTATAGTATTAACTTGAATGGCTGTGTAGCAAACGCCTTATGGTATTAACTTGAATAGATCTTCACCTACAACTCAAATGGATATGAAGCTATGGTGTATTGATATGAAACCAACGCTATGTTGATGAAAATAGTTATGTGAACGCCTTCATCAACTCAAATAGTTCTGCAAACGCCTTCATCAACTCAAATAGTTCTGCAAACGCCTATGGTATAACTCAAATAATGTAAACGCCTGTATAAGTCAAATTATGTAAACGCCTATGGTATAAACTACAACTAAATGGATATGTAGCTAACGCGTTATGGTATTATGAATTACAGTTCAAATTAGATATAGCACTTAACAGTCAACTAATTTGACAACTTGTAAGTGGATTGGGTGACATTGGCCACCGATGGATTTGTCGTACAAGTTGTAGAAAGTTCCAGACAAACATTGGTAGAAGGTGGTCTCGTTACCAATGGCCAAGTTACCTTCTTCGGTGATGGACCAGCCCTTGGCGTAGATAGCACCAGCTTGTGGTGGTGGACCGTCGAATTGGAATTGTCTGTTTGCGACAATTGAACCAATTCTTCCTTTGGAGTCAGTTAAGATACCATCGTGTAAAGTCATAGCTAAAGAGCTTGGTGATTTACAAGAGACTGATTGGATTCTGTCGTCATCTGAAGATGAAGTAGAGGTTGCAGATTCGGATGAGGTGGTTGAAGTTGCTTCTTTCTTCTCACCTGAAGTGGTGGTTGAAGCTTGGATTTGACCGTCACTGATTTGAGAAACGTCGGTACCGGTTGAGGTAGTTTTAGTGGTTGCTTGGATTTGACCGTCACTGATTTGGGAAACAGCAGCCTCGGTTGAGGTGGTTGCTGTGGTTGCTTGAATTTGACCGTCACCGATTTGGGAAACAGCAGCTTCAGTCTTAGCAGCTTTGGTGGTTTTAGTGGTTGCTTGGATTTGACCATCGCCAATTTGAGAAACAGCTTCAGCAGTTGCAGTGGTCTTGGTGGTTGTGGTTGCCTGGATTTGACCGTCACCAATTTGGGTAATAACATCTCTCTTTTGGATTGATGAAGAGGATTCGGACAATGGAATGACAGCAATACCAAAGGTGCTTGCGTAGTCGGTGATGGCACCAGATGGGGCTGGGGATGGAGCAGTCAAGGTGGTCCATGAGGATTCAGTGTTGATGGCAGCACCAAAAACAGTAGAAGCGAGCGCAGCGGCTGCAATGAATGAGTTTCTGTATTGCATTTTTGATTCTGTGGTTGAAATTGGTTTATTTGCGGTTCTAAGGGTATTTAACGAGTGCTTCCTGGATGCAAATAAAACAGAACAAATCGACAGAGAAAGTAAAAAAGAAGCTAACTAATTATTGGTGCGGAAGGGCGTCTTTTATATGTTTTTTTTCCAAAAAGTTAAATTGGTTTTCTAAAATTAGAAATTTGTATCTGGAAGGTGAAAAAAGGAAGTTCAAAAAGAGAATTTTGTTTACCTTTTGGAGTATTTGCTCTTTTCCATTGAGAAATGTCGCGCTTTGTCGTCAAAGTGTCACAACAGCCTTCCCATACTGGAACTTCCACTCTAAAGTACAAACTGTGTTTTTCGAAACATGAGCAGCTTTCTCGCTAAATCGCTGCAATCCCACTAATCTCGAAACGAATATACCTTTTCTGATCCACGCGCCGCCTGTTTTCAGCTCCTGTACTACCTTGGCTGTTTGCGCGCTGCACCTTTGCCTATTTCAACCGCTGACTGGGTGCCTCACACACACCGTTTATCGGCTCACCGTGTAGCCTCATAGCTGCCGAAAATCTTTGCTGCCCACCGCCAGTTCCGGTACTGCCAGGCCATTGCCACAGCGACGCGCGCCACCCTCGGAACTCGCAGCCAAAACAATGAAAACAAACAAAAATCAAAAAAGAAAAAAAAATCAAAAAATCAAAAAAGAAAAAAAAAAAAATCAAAAAAGAAAAAAAAATCAAAAAAAAATGAGGTGCGCACAACTTGCGACATTTGGCGACGCGACTGCAAAACTGGGAAAAACCGTTCGAAGTCGACAAATGCGTCAGCTCTAAAGGCGCAGGTCGGGTCAGTTATATACCCATTCTAAAAATACACTGCGCAAGGTGGGATCTGATCTGATTTGCTCCTGCTGGCTAAGCTTGCACTAATTTAACATACTGCACGCCATCTATCAGATCACGTCGCGTTCCAAAATAGCCATCTTCAACATCCGAAGCGAACGACAGCCAGCCTTCGGCGCAGCGCACAGCCAATAGGAGCGCTGTGCCTGAGCACCGCTTCCAACGTTGGCTGGTGGATTGCCCGATTCGGCAAATTGTAAACAGATCCCATTTGCCGAATCGGGACTTTGCCCGTGCGTCCCTGGCAGATTCCACACGCTGCGCAACCCAAAATGCTATATTTAGTGCCAGATCAGACGGCTTGCTCAATCTAGTTAATTAATTGATCCAGCATCTTTTGCCTATTGTACCTTGATCTAACCTCTGCACAAAAACTATATAAACAGCTCGAATTCTCTGCTTCCACTCTGTTTTTTCTCTTTCTTCATTATACTCATTCAATCAATAGTTCTCAATCAACTAAGGAACACACAAAAAAAATGCAATACAAATCATCAACTTTATTCACAACCGCTTTATTTGGCTCAGCTTTATCTGCTTACGTCCCATCTGAACCATGGACTACTTTAACTCCAACTGCTGCTGCTCCAACCGGTGCTATCACTGACTACACCAAAACCTTTGGTATTGCTGTTGTCCCATTAGAAACCGCCTCATCTACTGCTTCACACCAAAAGAGAGACGTCATCACCCAAATCGGTGACGGTCAAATCCAAGCAACTACAACCACTAAAACCACTGCTACTGCTCAACCAATCACTCAAATTGGTGATGGTCAAATCCAAGCAACCACTAAAACTGAAACAAAAGCTCCAACCGCTCAACCAATCACTCAAATCGGTGACGGTCAAATCCAAGCAACTACCAAAACCGAAGAATCAAAAGCAACTGCTCAACCAATCACTCAAATTGGTGACGGTCAAATCCAAGCAACTACTAAAACTGTTTCAACTGCACAACCAGTCACTCAAATTGGTGACGGTCAAATCCAAGCAACCACCACTACCGGTGCTTCAACCGTCTCAAACGGTACCACCGTCTTAGCTTCATCAACCTCAAGTGAAGCTTCATTACCATCAGAATCTGCAGGTTCTTTCATCAAACAAGAAGCTTGTTTAACTTCAAGCTCTTTAGCTATGACTCTACACGATGGTATCTTAACTGACTCCAAAGGAAGAATCGGTTCAATTGTTGCAAACAGACAATTCCAATTCGACGGTCCACCACCACAAGCTGGTGCAATCTACGCAAAAGGTTGGTCCATCACCGAAGACGGTAACTTAGCTATGGGTTCAAGTGATGTCTTCTACCAATGTCTATCAGGAAGCTTCTACAACTTATACGATGAATCATTAGGTGCTCAATGTACCAAAATCCACTTAGAAGTCGTCGATTTAGTTTCATGTTAAGTCCAGAGTTTTATTTAAATAGGCGTCTTCGCCATTTTTATTAAATTTTCAGTTAGCATTTATTTTTGGTCGTCATTCATTATCTTTTTTCATCGGTTAGTTATTTGGTTTTGTGTATAGTATTTTAATAGGAATTTTATTATATATTTTATTCATTGTATTTACTGTTTATCAATCATCAACTCTTGCTTCTCTTTAGCAATTTTATCATTCATTGCATTTCTTAATTTTATTGAAGTTGAGTTTTTATTTTCTTTTTCTAGTTCAACATCACTCTCCGCATCACTGACAGACCCCCCTCCCAAGATCGAGACATCAGAGAAGTAGCCACTGGAATGGACTCTTGATAAGCCTGCAGAAGAAACAGACGAAACACTAGAAGTGGTGGAAACTTCTGAATCGCTTCTTTTCTTTCTTCTTCTGACAAAACCTGTTGTTTCGTCATCATCCTCTTCTTCCTCCTTCTTCTCAATCTTATAGTACTCATTAAAGTTTGGGAAAACTGCTGGCGCCAAAGTATTCACAACTTCCGTTATATCTAGTGTTAATTTCTCTCTAATCTTTTTAACTTTTCTCAACTCTTCTTGTGATCCAAACAGTGATGCAAACAACGGTGGAAGTGACTTAACAATATCCATACCAATCTCACCAATCTTTAAAGCTGAGAAAGTGGTCATGACCAATGTTAGGTAAATCACAATAAACAGTAAAACTGAATTCAAATCATTATATCTTTGCTTGGTTAAAAAGACCCCAATCACCGAATAAGTTATATATAAAGCAGGAGCAGCAATTGTCGCCACAATGATCTTCCAAGATGCAATCACATCAACTGCTTTGATCTTAACAACAGATTTCGCTAGTGCTTCTTTCTGTTTCTTCTTGGAGTACTTATCTGTGATTATAAATATTGGTGCAAATAAAACAGTTCCTGGTAAACTTAGCAAGAAGTAAAACGATAGCATTATAATACGTTGCACAAGCAGAACTAAGCTCATAAACCAGTTTAAGCGAACAGCTTCCTCCACTTGATGGTCTCTGAGTCCCAACTGATCCAATTTATAGTTATAGTCCATCACATCATTCTTCAATTTAATAATTCTTGGATCATCTTTAAAGTGTTTATATCCAACCAGTAATCTTCTGTTCATTTCAATAACAAGACTGAGAGGCACCGAGCCTGCATATAATCTTCTTACTTGCTGGATAACCATCAGTGTCTCGTAATCAGGTGCAGTTAGTGTCACATTGTGAAGTTCATCGGAGATCCGCTCCAATAGTTTTTGAACAGCTCCACGAGGGTTCTCTTTGTATTCCAATCCCATCTCATGAGTGATTGGAATAGGATCTCCAAACTCAAGAACTGATCTGGATCTGAACTCATTTCTGTGGAAATAGTTTAAACCTGTTGGGATAACTTGCAGTTTACAATTTGGATCTGCTGCAGCAGTGCCTAATGCCATGATTGCAACACCAGCCTTAATTGGTAGCAGGTCTGGTCTATCATGAGAGCCACCTTCTGGGAAAATGGCAATAATTCCATCTGAGTGTAGGTGATTGAATACATGCTGGAACGTGACATCGTTTGATATTTTCTCTGCAAACTTGAATGACGTTCCTTCTAACAGTAGAGTGGTAGCCTTGGAGCCTGGTTTATACGGCTTACTGATACGTAGCTCGGTATCACTGATGATTTCTTCGATTGTGGTATTTCCAGCTGATTGCGGTAAACCAAGTAGGCCTTTAACCTGTAGTTTGGTGAATTGTGTACCCCGGCCATAAATGGTTGTAGAGTTCTCCTTCTCAATGTAAATCGTTCCCTCACATGGCTTCAGGTTATCCTGAGCACGCGGAACCGGAATCGAATTCGATAACTTGGCTAATGTTCCAATAAAACCTTGTTTATATGAGGATTCTGCAATGACCGACGAGATGTTCCTGTTAGTCAAATGCTTGACCTGAGTCATCACAATGGCTCCATCAACAAACTGGTTCGCATGTGGGGCACAAACCAGGATGGCTGCTCCTTTCTTTGGAACCCGGAAACCTCCCTTAACTTTCACCTCTCTGAAGAATATATAGACAACAATATTGGCAAAACAAACCACACAATTGTAAAAAAAAGACCCAAGGAGCACCTCCCATGAGCTCTTCTCAACTGCCTCCAGCTGCGGAATATGTGCTTTGGACTTTTTAAGTGCAGAAGACATCTCTTTTCGTGAATCAAATATATTTATAAAGTGACATAAAAATACAACAAGCAGTTTTTTTTTGTTGGGATTTTCTAGATTTTACATTGATTTAAGTGCAATTTTATTTTATTGTCTAAGTATTTACAAGTTTGCGCCTTGTTGTTTGGCTTTGATGTCCTCCTTGTATTTTTTTAGGTGCTCAGTGAACTCTTCGTTGGTTCCCTTAGCCCATCTGTAACCGTAGGCAACATGGTCCTCTGGAACGAAGGTGTGGCCCTTGACACCGTAGATGTTCTCTCTAAAAGTACCACCTGGAACTGGATAGTCGTCCCAAGCTAAACCTCTTTTTCTTAGTTCTGGCACAATGATCTCACACAAGTCAGTGTAAGTGTCTGGGTTAACAGCAGTGGCGAAATTGAACCCATCAAGTCCAGCATCTGCCCACTCTTCTAAAGTTGCAATAACTTCGTCATGAGAACCTAAGATAAGCTCGGCACTACCTTTGACAGCAAGGTGTCTACCCAGCTTCTCTCTAGTGATTGGTCCAACCAAGGTTGGGGCGTACAGTTCAACAATGGTTTTTGCAATCACATTGTCAACATGTCTCAAATCTGTATCTTCTGGGAATTGACTGAAATCGCATCCAGTCCATCCACCAACTAAGGCCAATGCACCTTCTGGATCGACATACTTGGAATATTCGTCGTACTTGGCCTGTGCTTCTTCATGAGTCTTTCCAGTGATAACCATAACTAATGCAATCACCTTAACATGGTTTGGGTCTCTCTTGTATTTGCCAACAGCAATTTCTTTGACACCAATAACTTTATCTCTAATAATATCAGTGTTTCTACCGTTGATGAACAACACTTCTGCGTGCTTTGCAGCTAATTCCAACCCACCTTTTGACGTACCAGCTTCAAATAACACTGGAATATTTTGTGGAGATGGCTCAGTGTATGAAGGACCTGGAATATCAAAATAATCACCTTTAAAGTCAATGGTTCTCACTAATTCTGGGTCAGCATAGGTTTTTGTCTCTGGGTCAGCTTTGACTGCATCAACTCTCCATGAACTTAATAATAATTCGTAGATGGCTTGGACATACTCCTCGGTACGTTTGTATCTGTCTGCAGTCTTTGGAAGTGGAGCTCCTGATAACAAGTTTCTTGCTGCACTGTCAAGGTACGAAGAAACGATATTCCAGCCAACTCTTCCACCAGTTAAGTGATCCAAACTACCCAAACGTCTTGCTAAGTGGTATGGATGTTCACTGATGGTACTGAAAGTGATACCAAACCCTAAACTCTCGGTGACCTGAGCCATTGCGGTAATTGGAATTGATGGATCCAAACCTGGAATTTGAACACCAGCTTTAACAGGAATCTTGTAATTTCCAGGTCCTTTATAAACATCATAAGCAGCTAAAACATCAGCAATAAAAATGGCATTGATCTTTGCAGCTTCAGCTTTCTTGGCCATATCAGTCCAATACGACAACTTCTTATAGTCTTTGGAAACATCACCTGGAATCGACCATGAAGCAGAAGTTTGGGTGTTGACACAGGATTGCGCAAAGAAGTTCAGAATTAAAGGTGGTTTGCCCGATTTTCTTTTTGAGTAATCGCTGTGAATGAATTCTTCTTCCTGCTTAGACAATTTCTGTCTCTTAGTGCCCGCTCTTTCTGGTAGTCTTGGAATCTCCATGCTTCTATACCTTTTTCTATTTAATGTACTGTAATAGTAATGAAGACGGAGAGAATATTTTTTTTAGTACAGCGAATAATTACCATCGTTAAATAGTGCCCAGCTCAACAACTAATGGTATGATTGGGTGAGTAACAATCACAAGTTTTCCTAATTATGAGTGATAATTGTGGAATATTTGTTTATTTTGTTAGAATTGTGGCGGCTTTATTGTGCTAATTTCTAAAAAAAACAAGAAATTTCCTTGAAGTCACGTGCGCTTACCATCTTTCTGAGCACAGATAATAACTGACCTGCAAAATTTTTTGTCAAGATCATCCGATGTAGTGTAGGGGCTATCACAGTACACTCTCACTGTACAGACCCGAGTTCGATTCTCGGCTTCGGAGATTTTTTTTATTTTTTTATTTTTTTGATCTTAGCTGAGACAGTAAGCATATACTGGTTGTTTATACTATCCTACCTATCGAAGGCTAACTACAGCAATGTCTTTAGTTTAGTTTGAAGAAAGGCTATACACACATATGGTGTCTTTTTAGTTTATCCTCGTATACTCTAGAACTGGTTATGTATCTAATACTGCACAGGGTGTATTTAGGTATATTCAGCACACAGTAGAAGACAACTGGGATTAGCGAAATATCAATCTTAGGAGGACTACCATAGCTCCATGTGGTGGAACGTGCACTAAACGCGGGTTTTTCTCGGTCTAGTAGTAAAATTGATAGCCTTTCTTCAGTTTTGAAACCTGTTAACGTTATTCTTCACGGTGATCAATGCTCAGAACCACCTAATCACCTCCTCCTACAAAATAGCATGTCAGTACCAGCACTAACCTATCTTTAGAATTCCCTTCTCAGATGGCCTGATCCATATTGCAGATCATACTTGGTGTGCGCCACTTGAATCGATTGAACGATAAAATTTGTGACTGTGGTTTCGCATTTTTAGAGTCATGCTACTCTTTTCTATCCACACTCGTGGGTGGTGTTGTGGACAATGCTACACTATATGGACACCTCCTGCCGGTCTGTTGGTCTTGTGTTGCAGGGTGAAGTATTCTTTCAGTTTTATTCTTTTCGTTAGTGATTATTCTCTACTGTATGACTGCTTTATTTAACCGTTTTGTTCTGGGATACTCACTTAGAACAAATCATGCTGAATTTATCTACTTCAATAGTGACTGGGAGACATAGTTTGTGATATTTCCAGGCTCCTGAAACCTCGATTACTGAATGTAAAATAAGCTTGTTGTCAAGCTAAATGTTTATTGAGTCACTGAAATACGGATTGACTCTTAGCTTCCTTATTGTGTCCTTTAATTAGCTGACTATTCAAAGTCCTCCTTAATACCAGAACTACTGTTTGCATAGGAGTACCCACCATCCTCCATTGATTAATTGGTATATTCGTTTCTTTGATATTCTTCTTGCTCATGCAGTAATTTCTTTTTCTTCTATTCTCTTCCTGGATTCTTTTCCATTGCGCGTCAATACAGGTAGCTTCATATCTGACTTGTGTAAATGTTCTTTTCATTTTGTGGCTCATACGCCATCTGATACGTGGTTTGAGGTTCGCAAAAAAATGCATTGCTCTAACCTCTTCAGTATGTCTGTCATAACCCAACAAAAGAAGACATTCTTCAAATTCTCTGATATACTCTTTTAATGATCCAGTTTGTGCGAGACTTCTAAAACGCATTTCATTATAAACCATCTCTTTGTGGTCTAGGGAGTAGTGATACCGCTTTAAATTATCTATCACTTCGTCGTAGGATAAATCTTTCTATTGCTCACAGTTATAGCCATACTCCATCATGAACCAATCTCGTGTTTCACCTGTTAATAAAAGTACGAGTATGTGGATTTCTTTCCAGTCCTCTTGAATGTTGAATTGAGAAAAGAACAGGCTCATGTTACAAATGAAGTCAGCCAGCTCCACTGGTGTCTTAGTTCTATCCAATGGTTTAATATGCCTCTCCAAGAAGGGGATGCCAAAACATGTAACCGGGTTTAGGTCTTTCATGTTTCTTATCTACGCTCAGATGCGTTTCTGTGCGTATCAGGCTCAACCCTTGCAAATGACTAGCTTCCTCTTATCCGTTGTTGTGGGAATTAACAAGTATTAATTCCTTGGGGGCAGTGATTAGGTACAACACTTTTGCATTAACTAGACTCCTAGCAATTATGGCTGATAACGTTATATTTTATAAACCTGTTCAATACAATAAGAAATACCTTATCAATTGAAAATCCGGAACCCACAACCACAGACTGTGGAGTGGCATCAGAGATTGTGCAGACCTCTGAAGCGTATAGTCTGCTTTAGGTTAGAATGAGGAGTACCCAGACTCTAAAGGCGATTTCAAACCGGAAACCACATAAGTTTAACGACAGCGACACGATTTATATAGCCTTATATAGAAAGAGCATATTCACACTAAACCAATTTGAATCACAACTAGACCTATCAATGAGTTACGGCGCTATGAAGTAACGACAGTAAAGAAAACACCTTGCAACGATTACTTGAGAAAACGGCAATTACTATGATACCTCATACAATAAGGGGTCCTGGCAAAGCATTGTGCCTCAGATATGATTCTCTCAACTAAAAAGCTAGAATTCAGAGGTCGGTAGTCACTAAAAGCATACAGAATGGTGAAAGATAAAGACGTTCTTTCAAAGCCTTATAGTTAAAAAGTAAATTTTAACCATCACAAATATCCGATGTAGTGTAGGGGCTATCACAGTACACTCTCACTGTACAGACCCGAGTTCGATTCTCGGCTTCGGAGATTTTTTTGCTCACTTTTTTTTAACTTTTTGGTGTTTTTTTTGGGCTTTTGGGAGAAAATCAGGAAAAACAGGTTTTAACTGTTGTAGTTTGGGCAACGTTTAGCCGCTTTGTTAATATCTGAGAATAGGCGATTAGTGCTAAAGTTGCTTTTTGTAGAGTATTTCGGACAGTAGCGGGACCCAAAACGGTTCATGCCACAGTTTAAACAGGAAAAACGGTTATCAAGTGAAAAAAGTGTTCTTATCGCTTGATAAAAAACCAGCTTTTTGCTTTATTTTCACATAACAATAAAATACAAAAATCCAACAAATATTAACACCCATTAGAACCAGTCAGTCCGTCAATCAGTCAACCAGTACACACTTGAGCTCCTATAAGATACCCAGCACACACTAGAAAGCCAGGCCATGAACCATTCAGAAGAGACACTGGCTCTTAGTGAGCTGAAATCTACAGATACAAATACCCCCTCATCAAATATAATCGATAAAATAGTTGAGACATCTACGAGCGTACCGCATCCAGTCCCAAGATCAACCAAAAGAGCACATAGCAATGCGTCCATATCTGAACGCAATAAATTTAGATCTAAACTGGATAATTATTCATTAACTTCCACTGTCATAACTTCTTCTTCATCGGCTACTTCTTCCAGAGTTGGTAACAACAGCAGTGGCAATACCCATAACAACAACAATGGCATAGTCAACAGCAATGACGAGGTTTTAGATATGATTAATCCTTTATTAGAACCAAGATCTTCGACTTCTTCTAATTATAACAACAAAGGAGACAAACGCCACTATTCAGCTTCTTCCGTGACGCATCAATCCAAGATGGTGTCATTGGCTGCTCTAGAGAAGTCAGCGATCTCACCAATGGATCCGTCCGTCGAGCCGTTGTGGAATACAAACACCATAAATTTATCAAGTATCCCACTAAAATTAATTTCAAATGAACAGTTCAAATCGCTAATTAACTGGCATTACAAAAACCAACTACCAGACTGTGAGAATCTATTCCCATGGCTACACGGAATTCATCACTCAAACATAGTACAGAGAGATTTTTTAAACAGTTTATCCAGCTTGACCACTCTAGAAAGAGATAATTTTGATGAGACATTCACAAACAATAACTGTTTGATACCATCAAATCAAAGATATTTGATGCCAGTGAGGTCAAGGCAATTTATCTCAACTGATGAAAACAAAGAGTATTTACCGAATTCTGGGATAATAAAAGGTTCAGTTTCTCCCTCTGAAATTTTATCACCATTAATAATCAATAAAGAATCTTTATTGATGTTGGTTACAAACTTGATCAAAGAGATTAGAATAGTTGAAGAGAATTCCAGAGAGTTTCATTCACTAGTTGATTTAATATTTAATGATTGTTATAAATTGAAATTAGTACCGTGCTTCAAAGATTTAGATCCAATCAGAGGAGTCTCATTAAGAAATTTCCATATTCAAGTTTCCAAAATTGCACAAATATCAGATTTTGTTGTTTATTGTTTTAACAAAGATCATTTGAATGGGAAAGAAAAAAATTGCCAATGTATGTCAATTTCAAGATTATTATATTTGGCACAATTAAAACATTCAATTTCTCATCCTGAATTGTTGAATTCAATTTATCAAACAATTATTTTACAAGATTGTGATATAAATTATTTCAAGAAACCAAAAAACAATCATTTATTAGCTATTGATTTAGTACCAGAAAATCAAACAGCTAGAAATTTTGGAAAGTTTTGTTCTAATTTTGATTTAGCATCGTTTAATAATTGGGATTCAAATTATTTGTATCGAGAAAAATTGGAAATTTCAAAGATGTCAACTGCAACATTATCAATAAATAACGTTTGGATGGGGAACACGACAGACTTTGAAGTTTTGAAATTGAAAAAAGCAATTGATATTAATCCATTAAATTTTAATAATTCAGTTTTACCACTTTATATTGATCCAAATCTTTCTACAATGACACTAAATTCTTCTAAATTAACTGCTGATGATGATGAATTGTTGATTACCCCTGCCAAAGTTGATTGGAAAATATTTATAAATTGTTCAGAAGGTTCAAATTTCCCAACGTTAACAAAAATCTCAGAGTTTTTGAATTACGAAACTTCAAAAGAGTCAAAGATTGAATTAAGTTTCCCACCTTCTGGATCTATTACAATTGGTGATTGTTCAGATAGTGATATTTTGTCAATTATCAACACATGCAAATTGCTATATTTGAAATCATCAACTTCATCACCGTCATTGGTTTATTGCTCAGATGGTTATACAGAATCCTCGTTCTTAAATGTTTGTTATTTAATTTATTCAACGTTTAAGAAAATTGATGAAGTGCTGATTGATTTACACTCAAGATATGGCAGACCATTTTTTTTATTTCCAACTGATGTTCAGTTAATTACCAAGATACAAGAATTATTATTATTTTGCTCACCATTAAACAAGAATTATAAATTAGTTAAGAACGAGTTGGATATTTTACCTAGCTCGACATTGCAAGCATATTTGTTCAAACCAGTTCAACCGAGTTGGTGCTTGGATGTTAATGGTTCGCTGCCTTCAAGATTGCTATCATATTTGTACTTGGGGAGTTTAACACATGCATCCAGCTCTGAATTATTGAAGCACCTCAAGATTAAGAGAATCATCTGTGTTGGAGAAA
This sequence comes from Starmera stellimalicola, assembly GCA_030580055.1. NCBI lineage: Eukaryota > Fungi > Ascomycota > Saccharomycetes > Phaffomycetales > Phaffomycetaceae > Starmera > Starmera stellimalicola. Next base: position 776,234 of record JAKTSD010000004.1, on the reverse strand, counting down.
AACTTACATGGTTGAGCAACTTATCGAGTAGTCAATTTGATAAGGTTATTGTCAATAACAATATAGCAGTTTATAAGAACTTCAGAAATATGAAGGATTTCCACTCAGTCGAACAAGTGATGTGTATTTCCAATATTCAGGATGATGGAATTGATGCACTAACACATAATTTAAAGGATATTTTGACATATTTGGAGGATTGTTATACTACAAATTCCTCGGTTTTGGTTCATTGTCGAGTTGGAGTATCGCGATCAGCTACTGTATGCATTGCTGAAGTGATGAAAAGGCTGAGAATCAATCTAATCAAAGCTTACATCTACGTGAGGGTTAGAAGGCTGAATGTTATAATCCAGCCCAATTTGAGATTTATGTATGAATTGGTGAAGTGGGAGGAGTATGTGAGAATGACTGGTATCAGAGCAAACAGTAACTCTATTCTGATGGACTCAGACTTTGATGATGAAGAAGAGGAGGAGTATTATGATAATGTGTCAATTTTCAGGAATAATAAGCTTATGAATTCAATTACTTCGACTCTTTCAGACGAAGAGAGTAAAGCCCCAGCTGGGTTCCCACGGCCCGAGTCTCCGGTTAGGCTGCACACGGGTTCTGGACAGTCTGCGAGCGAGAACAACTGGCTGAGGGATGTTGATTGGCACGTTCTTTGCCGCGAAATCGATTCACTAAATAAAGCTTATATTAAGGCTAGATAGAAGGAGGGAAAGGGAAAGGAAAGGAAAGGAAAAGGAAAGGAAAAGGCGTTAAAGGTGTTTAGTTTCAATGTTTATTCTGTACGAGTTGTAGTGAGCTGTGATGAGCGCTGACATAAGCAGCAGCGACGCCAAAATGGTTAAGCAGCTGAATTTCAGTAAATAAAGCAGACAAGACGCGACAGATGACCGATATGAACGCGTTGGTGGGCAGTGCGGCCCCGGAGGCGGCTAGTGGGGCCAGTGGGGTGGCGCCAGCTCCACAGATGCAGACATTCCCGCTGCCTGGGATCCAGCAGAGCCAGTACCAGTACCAGTACGCGCCACCGCCGCCAGAGGCCACGGCAGCTGAAGAAGGCGACTCCACGATACCGGCCGAGGACGAAGGTGGTGTGGCAGAAGGCGAGGCCGAGGATGTGGTGATGAGCGAGGCCGAGGGCGAGGAAGAAGAGTCGGGAACTACAGTGCTGCAGGTATCTAAGATTAAGAAGATATTCAAGATGGACAACGAGCATGTTTCCGCGTCATCAGCCGCAGTGTTTGCTACAGCTATTGCCACGGAGCTGTTTGTCCAGTACTTTACCGAGCAGGCGTCTCTGATAGCCCGGAGCGAGAAGAGAAAGAAGTTGCAGTACAAAGACTTTGCCAGTGCTGTGTCGAATATCGAGCAGCTGCAGTTCCTTAGCGACGTGGTGCCCAAGACTGTGAGCCTGAAGCAGCTGGTGGAGGAGAAGAAGGTGGAGGTGAGCAGGGGCAAGGCGGAAAAAGAGCTGCAGAAGGGCCAGCAGACGCTGAAGTTTGGCAGTGCGCCTGGAACCGGCAGTGCGCCTGCTGTGGCCACGGCTGGGGACGCCGGGGAGCATGAGGAAACCGAGGAGCTGCCGGAGAGCGACCCGGAGGAGGAGCAGGAGGTGCCAGAGCGGGACGAGGCGACGCTGGTGAAATGAATGTTTAGGTAGTGTGCCTTCTCATTGGTTGTTTGATAGGACAGCTCTGCTTGCTGGTAGTTTCCACTGGTTTAGCTCTCTGCTCGCTGGTAGCTTCTACTGGTTTAGTGACACCCTGAAACGCCCTGATACCAAAGACACTTTTGCCACCATCACATCCTACAGCATACTTAAACCTTCCATGACTTCACCTAATACTAATAAAACACGATACCACTTTCTTAAAGAACACACTTTCAGCAACTATTATCACACTCCTCCACATTGCACCTCTCGTAGCTACCATCAATACACAGTAACTTTCTTACGCACTTGGCACCTAACACTGAAAAAACCTACATAACAGCCCAGCTTTAGCACAGTATTAATCCTCCACATAACCAGTTTAACACCAATACTTTTACCTAACACTCTTAGCCTCTGCTAAAAGTCAACTCGGCAGGCACCACTATACAAGCTCGATTCAAGTGGCACAAACAATCATTATGTAGACATCTTTGTCAGCTAGTTACTACTAATTGTGCAATAGCATGCTCTCAGTCAGAAGTTGCTAGTCCCTTGCTACTATTTACTGTTAACTAGCTTACCCTTTATAGCATTTCCATTAACATGGCTTTCTGTTAAAGTAGATAGGTGACCAAGTTTTCAGTTTTAGATAAAGTAGGCTAGTGACTATAAACACTTCCTGCATGTTTCAGAGGAGGTGACATTTCCCACTTAATTTTGCTCTCGCAGGTTGCTTATAGGTTTAGGCTGGTTCATTAGCTCGCTTACGTAGCTTTGGTTCAGGTGGGTTCCGTTTACTAACACAGCTCGCTGGTTTAGACCCTCCACAACAACATCAAATAGCATTGATAATTTTTGCCTTAAATGTCTCTGGCAGAACCTCTGAGGTTACCTGACAGATGCCTCTTTCATACACCTAATATCCACTGTATATTGGCTTACTACAAACTTCTGCACTTGCAGATGCCTCTGGCCCACATCTTACTGTATATTTGTTTACTACGCATCCAAGCAAAGAAGATATTCTCGAAGACCAAATATTAGCTTGCTGTTTGTAGTAGATACCAATCCATTACCTAACGAAAGGGTACTTGTCAGGCATTTCTAATTGGTTACAGCTTTTACTGGGTTAGGCAGGTTCTACTGGCAACCGGCTCAGCAGCCACTGATTGGTTTACTGGGAAGTCCCTCCTTCTATTAGTCAAGCCTAATTGGTTTGGGACAGCTCGCAGTAGCTCACTGCTAGCCGCTAAGGCTGCTACAGCATAGTTGTTTATGGGAACAAGTTATTTATCTAAGCTCGCTACATCCAAGCTGCCATACACTTCTAACCTTGCAGCGAGCGATTCCAGCAGCACCTACCTTGAGGCAAAAGTGTTGTTTAGTTTGATGGAGTCATTGGTGCAAGCTGCTTCACTGTTTTAGTAGCTGGTCGCTCGTCTGGTTGAGGCAGCTTTTAGTGTTTAGTGGGACAACGGCTGAGGCAGCTTTTAGTGTTTAGTGGGACAACGGTTGAGGCAGCTTTTAGTGTCTAGTGGGACAACCTGGAGTTATGTGAGCTGGTGCAGCTGTAGTTTGCTACTAAGGCAGCTTATATGTTCTGGCTGCTTTTATTAGCTAGCCAGCTTTTAATCGGTTTAGTGGGACAACTCGTCGTCTACTTCTTTTACTTCAGGCCTAATTGGTTCAGTGGGACAGCTAGGTGTCTACTTATTCTACTTCAGGCTTAATTGGTCTGGTGGAACAACTAGCCACTTCTATAGTTAAGCCGCTTCTAGTTGCTTTAGGTTAAACTCGCTGGTGGCTGAGGCTGCTACATTAAGACAGCTCAATTGGAAGCTTACAGGCTGGCTAGCTATAAGCTGCTACATCGCTGCTAGCTATAAGATCGCTAGGCGGCTAAAAGCTCGCCAGGCCAGGCCAGGCCAGGCCAGGCCAGGCTCAGACTACATTCAGACAACTCAATCATTTATGGAAGCTCGGAGGTTTGCTATATACATCTAACTTTGCCAACTGGCTGGCTCAGGCCCAGGCTCGCTATAAGCTCGCCAGGCCCAGGCCAGTGCCAGTGGCAGCTCGCCAGGCCAGGCTCGCAGGCTCGCAGGCCAGGCTAACCTCTCTCGAGGTACCCACCCTTTCTCTCAGCCTCCTTGGTCACCACCCTGCCGTGGAAAATAAACTCCTTCAGCTTGGTGTAAAACAGCTTAGGATCAGTAGGCCCCTTGAACCCCTTGTAGCTATTCTTCAGCTCTGGAGCCCGCTGCGACACAAATGGCAGCAGCTTCGGGTTGTAGTATCTTGGAACCACAAAGTGTCTCACCTTGGCCCAGTTGAACCGGAAACGGCCAAACCGGTCCAGCCTACCAATACCATTCGACCTGGTACCCTTGTAGAAGTTCTTGTTACCGTCCTTGGTGGTGAGCGCATGTCTCTTGGACCCGGTCTTGGTGACCCCATAGAACAGCGTACCGTCCTTGTACTTCTTCCAGGGTCTCGTCAGGCTGCGCACAGTCGTCTGCTGGAACCCCAGCACTGCAGTGAATCTCATTGTGGGCTGTGTAGCGGTGTGTAGCGGTGCGTAGCAGTGCGTAGCAACTGGTTAGTTGGTGAAAGTTTTGCAAAAATTTTCAGTATGGCATCCCGTTTTAGGAAGGAACAGGGCAGAAATGCGGATTATGAGACAGACGATGGCCTGTGCGGTGGGGCGCCGGGCGTTTTGTAACGGGGTGTCGGAGGCGATAGGCCACACGCCGCTGATCAAGCTGCACAAGCTCAGCAGCAGGCTGGGCCGCAACGTGTTTGTGAAGTCTGAGTACCAGAACCCCGGAGGGTCCATCAAGGACCGTGCTGCGCTGTACCTGGTGCGGGACGCGGAGGCCAGGGGCGTGCTGGGCCCGGGGGGCACCGTGGTGGAGTCCACGGCGGGCAACACGGGCATCGGGCTCGCGCACGTGTGCCGCGAGCGAGGCTACAACCTGGTGATCTACATCCCCAACACCCAGGCTCAGAGCAAGATGGACACGCTGCGCGGGCTCGGCGCCACGGTGTTCCCCGTGCCTCCCAAGCCGTACGCAGACCCGGACAACTTCAACCACCGGGCAAAGAGACACGCAGACTCGCTGGACAACGCGGTGTGGGCGAACCAGTTCGACAACCTCGCCAACAGGCAGGCGCACATCGACACCACGGGACCCGAGATCTGGCGCCAGCTGGCAGGCCAGGTGGACGCGTTCACGTGCTCCACGGGCACGGGGGGCACCTTTGCCGGCATCACCAGCTTTCTCAAGAGCAAGTCCCCCCAGATCAGGTGTATTGTAGCTGACCCGCCGGGCTCGTGCATCTACTCGTACGTGGTGTCCAAGGGCACCAGGCTCGAGCGCACGGGCGACGGCTCCTTCACCGAGGGCATTGGCCAGGGCAGAATCACCAACAACCTCAAGCAGGACATCGACTCGGTCGACGGCGCTGTCTTCGTCCCGGACGACGAGACCATCGCCATGCTCTACCAGCTGCTCCACGAGGAGGGCCTGTACGTCGGGGGCACCAGTGCGCTCAACGTCGTGGCTGCCTGCAAGGTTGCGGCGGGGCTGCCTGCTGGGGCCAACGTGGTGACCGTCGTCGCCGACAGCGCTCACAAGTACAGCGACCGCATCTTCTCCCGGTCCTGGCTCGAGTCCAAGGGCCTGCTGGCTGCCGTCCCACAGCACCTCCACAAGTACATTGTGTATGAGTAGTATACACTGAATCAATATACGCTATGATATGACAGAGTACACAGTGATACACAGTGCTACACAGTGCTACACAGTGCAATACACAGTGCAATACAGTGCAATACACAGTGCTACACAGTGCAATACACAGTGCAATACACACTAGTAGTGCACAGTACAATACAGTATAATACAGTAACAGCCAATGAATGCAAACCGTAAACTCAGTCAAGAAACACCCAGCCATGCTATACTTTTATGCGGCATTGCGTACACTACACGAGTATTCACCACCTCAGCTTCAGACTGTAACTAGGCTGCCAATTTCATGGAAATACGGTGTGCAGCACAAGCAAGACAAACCTACAGTACACACCACCATTACAGCCAACAGTGCAGTAACTGAAACAGCAATAGTGGGCACTGCGTCACCAGCACCCATATATGCGAAAATACAGAAAGCAAGCACTAAGCAGCGCTAACAGTACAGCTTAGGTATGTAGTATTTAAAGCACAGTGTATTGTTGCACTATTAGTATTGGACCATTGCACTACTATACTTCCCATTATCGCATTGTACCGTTGTACTGCAGTATTAAGTGTTGTGTGCAGAATCTATGATTGTATGTCATACCTAGTATTGTACTCAATGGATCAACCAACAGTACAGTCAGTGGTAGATGTAGAAAAGCAGCAGTACACAGTAAAGCACCTACAGTATGCACTGACTACGGTAGACAGCACATACACATCAATAGAAATAGAGGGAACACTAACAGTACGCAGCAGTAAGCAATACGAACTCACCAAAGTACACCCAGTAAGCTAAAACAGCAGCAAATAGCAGAAACAGGATGAACAGGACACGCCAATACAGCTCAGAGTATAACCACAGAAATATAATCAACCGCACACAGCACACAGCACACAGCACACAGTACACAACACACAGCGCACAACTGTACGTCAACACTTGAGTGCACAGCAGCACTTGGATGTACCACACTAACAACGCACTATGACACAGCTAAGATAAAAGCACAAAGTGCACATCGATATAAGCTAGAAATGTGGTCCAGAGTAGTCAGTACCAGTCAGCCAGCAGCACAGCCCAACTAATAGGGCAGAGTACGACTAACCGGTACAGTACAGGGGACCTTACACCACAATAACCATACTCTGGAGGCACATCAGGTTTCCATATATAACACCAAACAAACATCCTGTCAATGAAATGAGCCTGGACAGCTGATGCGCTGGGAGCTACTGAAGAAAACAGTGCTTCGCGACTGGACCTTCTAAGAAGTAATGAACAGCAACCAGACAGTGGCAGCTCCTCTGAAACAACACCCGCAACATAGTTGAATGCTTTATGTACAGAGCACATGCCGTATTTCACTGCAATACCCTGCATGGCTAGCCACAGACCTTTGCAGTACAGAACTAGAAGTGTACACACCTGTGACTCTTGGGCGTGAAGTCTGCAGGCTTACACCTTTACTCTCTATATACAGGTAGTATACTGTGCTAAACGGTGGCCTTCCTGTATGGGCGTGGTCGTATACTGTGCTAAGCAGTGGCTGCCTTCCTGTATGGGCGTGGTCGTATACTGTGTTCCTGTCTAGACATAAGCTTGGGCGCCAGGCCCTTCACTGTGGTTCTCTCCCATAATCCAACTGCTTACGAGTCCATCTACACAACGCATAGTCTATGAATAGTAATATACACACTGCATGCACGCAAGACACACACGCCTAATAATGGTTGAGTCTCCACAGTCTGGCCTTGCCGGCCTCGTTACCAATACACAGCATCTGGTTGTTAGGGCTGAACTTGGCGGCGGTGACTCTTCCCAGCGGCGTTCCCGAGGTTGGCCAGTTGCCAAACACCTTTCCGCTAGGCAGGTGCACCAGTTTCAGCTGGTCCTTCTTGGCCCGACTGGCCATGCACAGGATCTGGCCGTCCGACGAGAACTCCAGCGTGGAAATGGTGGTCACGAGGTGGTCGAGCGACACCAGAGGTTTGGCCGAGTCGCTGAGCCTGTCGTAGACGTTCACGACACCGCTATTACTGCCCACGGCGAGCCATCTGTTGTTCTTGCCCCCGCTGACTCTGATCTTGGTTATGCCGTTACCGGTCTCGTCGGTCCATCTCTTGAGCACCTTCTGTGTGCTGAAGTTGAACTCCCACACCTGGCCCGACGTGTTCACCACGAATATCACCTGCTGCTTGGAGTCCCAGTCAAAGTCCACAACGGTGCCCTCGATCTTGAAGCCCTTGACCCACTTGGTGGTGCTGGCAGACAGGATGTTGATCCAGCCGCTGTTACCCACGAGCCCGATGAAGTCGCCCTTCGGGGACACCTTGAAGTTCTCGAACGATCTCTGCGTGGCCTCGTGCCCGTACAGCCTGCTGATCTTGTTGATCTCGCCGGTGGACAGGTCCCAGCTGTACATGAACTTTCTACGGCCCCCAGCGTACACCTTGCTGACTGCCGGGTTCGGGTTGAAGTAGGCGTTCTGCACCGGGGTGTCCCGCAGGTGCAGCGACGTCACCACGCTGTTGATCTTGCCGTCCAGGTGGTAGACTCTGAGCGTTCTGTCGTACCCACTGATCAGCGCTATAGGGTGCGTTGGGTGGAACGAGATGGTCTGGATCGCGGAGCGCGAGCCCAGCTTGTCGTTGGCGTCCTTCAGCTTGTGGATGTCGATGTGGCCTGGTGCCAGCAGCTTGGACTGCTGCGTCGCAGTGTACGTCTGGGCTCTCTTGAGCAGGTTGGCCAGCGCCTTGACGTTGCCTGCGGCCGCGTCCGCCGCCTGCTCGTCCTCCCCGGCGTCCAGCAGCACCATCTCGGCGTCCTCGTCGCTGTGCTCGTCCCCCAGGGCCCCCTCGCCCTCGCTCGACGACTCAGCATCGGCCCACTCCGGTCTGGGGTAGATCTTCTCGAACTGCGATCTCAGCCGGGCAATGTACCTGCGCCCGCTCAGCACGTCGTCCGACTCCGCCTGGCGCAGCTTGCGCACCCTGTCGGACGCCAGCAGCGACACCGTCGCGTGCTCGTCCGCACTGTCGTACCACGCATCCTCATCGCTGCTGGAGTCCTCATCGCTCGGCTCCTCGCTGCTCCCAGCCTCGCTCTCCCCCGCAGCAGGCGCCTCCACGCCTTCCCCACCGTCCACAAAAAACAGCTGCCCGTCCTCCAGCTGCTCCAGGCCCTCCTCCGCCTCGCTAGAGCTCTCAGCCTCGCTCTCACTGCCGCTCAAATCACTCAGCTCGTACACGTTTTCCACCGCCTTCAGGTTGTCCTCAAACCCACCAAAGTCCCCAAACACCAGCTTCTCCAGCTCCAGCTCCTCTGCATCCTTCACAGGCACTTCAGCCGCCTGTACATCCATTTTATCTGCTGCCTAAATGTCTTTCTCACACTAAAAGTATTTTTATTTTATTTTATTTTTTTTTCTAAAATTTTTTTTTTTTTTCTTTTTAGATTTTTCATCAACAAATTTTAAGGAATTTGAAATTCTTTGAACCGCTAAAGAACCCCCAAACCTGCTTAAATCCACTGCGAGATGTCCATGTTGTGAGTACTGAGACGTGCTGAGGCGCGTGCCTGGCGCTGGGCGGTGCTTCCGGGCCCACGCGGGCGGGAACCCGCGCGCAAGTGCCACCCCAGGCGAACACACACTAACAGGAGCCCTGCGCTACAGCCGCCAATTCACACGCTACCAAGACCCAAAGACGTTCAAGATGACGCCTGCGATGATCAGGGCCAGAAAGCCTTTCTTCTGGAAGAATGCGGCTGCGTTTGTTGTGCTGGGAAGCATCGCCACGGGAATATATTTCTACACGTACAGCTTCTTAGAGAAGGACGACTTTAGCGACGTACCAGTTCCTCCTATTTCTGACGAGGAGCTTGAGCAGCTCAGACAGGAGTACCACCAGAGCCTGAAGCAGAAGAAGTGAGCTGCGCGTACTTGTATATATTGATCCCATGTCTTGTATTTTAGCTGGTGTAGAGTAAACAATCCACGGCCACCCCGACACACTGGGGTGGGAGATGGTGGATAATGTAGTGGGCTGGTGGTGATATAGCCACACCCCACTAATTCAGCATGTACTACACCCCAGGCCAATAATCTCAATGCTCCACCACACCCAGACCACTAATCCAGCATGTACTACACCCCAGGCCAATAATCTCAATGCTCCACCACACCCAGACCACTAATCCAGCATGTACTACACCCCAGGCCAATAATCTCAATGCTCCACCACACCACGCATAAACAGTGCGATGGTACTATACAGAAAACCAGTAGTGATACAATGTCGATACCGTACAATACTTGAGAATGTTGCCATAAGAAACTTGCAGCTCACTGGGTACCACACCATTGACCAAAAGGTAATACACCACACCAAAGTAATCATGCTAATACAGACTAGCAGCGACATCACCACAGGCTAACCGTAATAATGAAACACCGTAGAATAACAAGATACACCCACAAGGCAGAGCAATATCACGAACAATAGACGGTAAAAGTGATACCACAGACTGAAAATGTAACACACCCTACAATAAACTAGCACTGTAGACTAACATGTGGTGATACGATACCATAACTCTGTACAACACTATAGGACAGTTGGTATCACCATCATAGAATATGTACCACCACATTGACAGCACAACTACACCAGCAAACCGCACTAAATGGGAACCCAGATCAGGCACAACTCCAGAAACCCAAATCACAGCACAGCATACAGTAGGATACCAAATCTACAGCTGTTACCCAATGCTCGTATCATTAATCTCATTATTTAAACCCTCTCTGGAATAAACTCCATCGGCCTGAACCGCGAGTAGTCCTCGCTGTCCATTTCGCGGGCGCGCAGCACCAGGCTGTCCCTCGGTTTCATAGGCTTGGTGGACTCGAAGCTCAAGTTGCTGGCCAAATCGTCTAATTCCAGTTCGTCCAGCTCAGAGTCGGAATGGTCAGGCAGGCGAGGCTCGCACATTTCTATCGAGTCGAGCGTGCCAATCATTGACTCCTCGTCCAGCAGAGATGCTGGAACCTGCGGGACCTGTGGTGCCTGCTTTTCCAGAACCTCGTACCTGGTAACAGGGGCCTTACTGAGCGAGTCAGTCGAGTAGGCCAATTCGGGCCTTGATAGCACCCTGTGCGGTGCGCGTACCGCCCCAGAAGCACCCACTCTTGCTGTTGGTCTGGGTATAGACGCAGTGGACTCCACTAGCGAGTCCGTAGAGGCATAGCTCTTCTCCAGCAAGTGAGGAAGCGTTGGGGCCTGGAGCTTTTTGTTGCTCAGGGCCATCTTCTTGAGCGACTTCTTTTGGTGCTCTTTCGACAATTTCTTGACGCTATGGTCCACTTTGATGCACACATACTGCCGTATGGACTGGTAGCGCTCCTTGTGCAGTATTCTGTAGAACACTGGAACCGTGATGCCCACCGCAAATATGAACTGGGCCATGAACACCAGCCAGATGAAGAACGAGATGGTCATGGAATACAGGATCAGAGCCTCGTTCCTGTTGGTTGTGGAGATGGTCGTGATGGTATGCCAAAACCCGTTCTGGATGTTCAGCACAGAGTACAGGGTCAGGGCATTGATAACCTGTCTGGGGCTATCAGCGTAAATCAGCCTCTTGGAGCCATGGTACTGGAAGTAGACGTAGAATGCCAGCTTGTCAAAGCCTCCAACCGGGTTGATCTCGTTCAGCACGCAGAAGAATTTGTAGTTCCGTAGCGATTTCGCTCTTCTGGCAAAGTTGTTGGTGTAGATGAGCGAGATGTTTCTGCTTCTGTACACGCGGACGCCCCGAAGAGTGTCAAAGATCAGCAGCACCACCGAGCAGATGATGCACGCGCTGAACAGCCACTTGGATATTCTGAACGACAGGTACGGCTTCACCATGGAAGACCACTCGTCAAATGCCAGCAGCTTAATACAGGTGTAGATATCTGTGCCCAGCAGGAACAGTTTCAGCAGCAGCAGTGAAATCATCAGGAAGTAGTTGAACAGCGTGGTGAACCTGAAGTTCTTGAACGAGTCGATGTCGATAAAGTCGAACAAGTTGTTGTCCACCTGCCGTTCCCAGCTTGAGCTGAAGAGTCCCATTCTGATATCACGTGACAGTGGGTTCTATGAGTCTGCCTGGTGTGTTGCCTGGTGTGTTACCTGGCGTGGTGAGTGTTAGGTACTGTTAACTGTTGGGTATTCAGTGAGGCTGTTTGGTTAAATTCTGATCACAAACAGCACCCAAAATGCCTGGTGGTACTTAACTGCCTGGTTAGCTGCCTGGTGGTAATTAATTGGTACCTAAATGCCTGGTGGTATTTAGTTGGTACTAAATGCCTGGTGGTACTTAGTTGGTACTTAACTGCCTGGTTAACTGCCGGTCTTGTACTAAATGACTAAATAGTCTGTTGTGCTGGTGGTGTGCGTATCAGAAGGGTATCTGGTGCCAAATATTCGCTTTAGTATACGATAATCTCCAGCTGTGCAAAATGTAAATCAGGCTATTGGTTCGTCAGCTAGTGCAGTACTATTGGGCTCTTGTAAACCGCCTGCCTGTGGTGCCCTTGGACTAACCTGTTGATGCAACTACCTTATGGTTCACACCTCGATATGCTTCACACAGCCAACTTTTGTCTGGCACTATTTATACCAGCAAGCAACCTCCACGAGTTTCAGGTCTTAGCAAAGCAACCTCCGCGAGTTTCAGTGCTAAATCGCTGGAAGCAAAACAAATCTGAAACAAATTTGTAGCTAAAGAGAATTCTGAAGGCACGAAAAATCTAAAAATATTTTATTGTAACTTTAGACGAATTTGGTTGTGTTTAGTCGTGTTTGGTTGTTGGTAGCTTGCAGTAGATGGTGGTCAGTGAGGTTGGGAATGCAAGTGATTTCATCTCAATAAGCAAACTGCTGCCGAAGGCGAAGAATGGGGGCAAAACTAGTGGCAAAGAGGGACCAGCCAGTAGTGGCGAGAGAGCTGCCAAGGTCCATGTGCCTGTGGCAGGACGAAGAAAAGTGGCCAAGCTGCAAGTGTTTGAGGCGAAGAGCAGGGGCAAGAGCAGCAGGGCGGACAGCGGGAAGGAAGGACCGGGGATCGAAATCGAGATCAATCCGGCAGCAAGCACCGGTGTGCCAGCCCCAGCTGCGGGCTCAGCAGCCAGCAGTGGCGTGCCAGCACCAGCAGACGCTGACAGGGACAGCCTGGAGTTTAAGCAGGCGGCAGAAACACAGCTCAGGGAGTTCAGCGTGGCGCAGTTCTACACCAGCAATATCGAGTCCCAGCAGAAGGGCGAGCTGCCTGAGACCAAGCAGCTGCACACGGTGCACAACGCGAAGAACCAGCTGTCGTCGCTGATTGCGAACGCGCAGCAAGATGCAGAGGTGCTGAAGCAGAAGTTTGAGCAGAAAAAGAGGTTCAAGAGGGACCAGAAGGAGAAGTTTGGGTGGTGAGTCTGCAGTGAATTCTGTGGTTAAACGAGCAGGTACGAGGAGACAGGCGTACGAGCAGGCAGGCCTGGTCACAGGCTGCGTCTGATTTGAAAGAGTCACGTGAGATCACGTGACACCATCTCAGACGAGGATTTGGCCCAGAGCGATCCCAGGTTATTATGCCTGCGATGTGCAGGTAACGCGGGTAGAGACCACCAGACTAGTCGATGTACATGTCTGAGAGCATGGATTGAGAGCATGGATTGAGCCCTGTCTTACTAGCTGCATGTGAAGAGAACTTTAACCAGCTTATGGCTCGGGGCCAGTGGTTTGGGGATGGTTATTGTCGAAATTGGTGATCTAAAGATACTCAGAGACGGCTGCACGAGCATTCCAGTTTGGCCGGGTCCCTACCTACCTAGTGAGTGGCCTAGGTCCCACCTACCTAGTGAGTGGCCTAAGCCCTACCTACCTAGTGAGTGGCCTAAGCCCCACCTACCTAGTGAGTGGCCTAGGTCCCACCTACCTAGTGAGTGGCCTAAGCCCTACCTACCTAGTGAGTGGCCTAAGCCCCACCTACCTAGTGAGTGGCCTAGTGTGGTCTGGCTTCCAGGCTTCCTGTAAGGCAGCGAGGGCCGTCTAGGTCCACGGTGGGTAGTACACAAGCCATACGGTGAACCAGTCATAAATCAAAACCAATTGAAGATGTGTTACCAAGCTTCGGCACCTCTCAAGTACTGAAATCTCATCAGCCTGGGAGCTCAGTTAACTTCATACACAGTGTATACCAAGTTGTAATGGTAAAGCTTGAGCGAAGACGTGCTGCCAGGCAACCTGGGTCTCCGCTGGCAGCCCTGGCGGGCCCTGGAGGGCCCAGGAACACTTCTGTGGGTGGCCTGGCACCCCCTAGCCGCTAATACACATCTTTTACCCGCATGATCTTTTCCTCCAAATGTAAACAACCAAAAACCAAAACAAAAATAAAAAACACAAAAAGTGAAAAATTTTGATATTTTGATATTTTCTCTGTAGAAACCATTTTTGCTGGCAACACACCCAACGCAGAGCAGGAACGAGGTGTGCCAGAGATGAGCAGCGAGCAGATGGAGACACAGATCAAGCAGGCGGTGGAGATTGCGATCAGCGGGAGCCAGGACGGCGAGCTGAAGAACCAGGCGATCCAGTTCCTCAATAACGTGAAAGAGTCTCCAGACGGGTGGCAGGTGTTCCTGCTGCTGCTGAAGAACGAGTACCCGGAGCAGGTGCGGTTCATTGCGCTGCAGGCGGTGAACGACGCGATTGCGGGCCTGGCGCCAGACCAGCTGCACTTTATAAGGACCACGCTGTTCGAGTACCTGCTGGGCGCCATCAAGCTGAACTCCAAGGACGAGAGCTACTTCCGCAACAAGCTGGCGTCGTCGTTTGCGCTGCTGTTCTGCAGCTGCTACCTCACGTCGTGGCCCGGGTTTTTCACCGACCTGCACGGCCTCATCAAGGACAAGAACCCTGTGGCGGTGGACTACTACTTGAGGATCCTGCTGGCCATCCACTCTGAGATTGGCGACCAGCTCATCATCCGCGAGCGCAGCGTCGTGGACAGAAACAACAACCTGAAGGACGCCATCAGGGCCAACGACATGAAGGAGATGACCCTCGTCTGGAAAGACCTGCTGCAGAGCTTCAAGTCTTTTGAGCCCGCAGTGGGCACCAAAGTCGTCGACAACACCCTGAAAATCATCGGGGGCTACGTGTCGTGGATCGAGATCAGCCTGATCGTGGGCAACAACGACTACATCGAGCTGATTCTCCAGTTCTTGAACGAAAAGACCCTGAGAAACACCTGCTGCGAGACCCTGGCCGAGATCATCAGCAAGAAAATGAAGCCGGAGAACAAGCTCCAGCTGCTCTCGATCCTCAACATCACAAGCTACATCTCGCACCTGAACTTAGACAACAACGACCTCGAGTTTGTGGAGACTACCGCAAAGCTGTACAATGCCATTGGGCTGGAGCTCACCTACATCGTCGAGTCCACCGAGTCCGCCATGGACGTCAAGTCCGAGGCAGACAAGCAGCTCACCCAGCTGTTCCCGTACATCCTGGAGTTTTTGGGAAACATCTACGACGACGTGTCGATCCAGGTGTTCCCATTCATAACCAACTACTTAGCATGCCTGAAAAAACTGCTCAAGCAGAATCTGCTGACAGATGTGCACACCCAGATCCTGCTGACGCTGCTGCAGAAGATCATCATCAAGATGAAGTACGACGATGAGGACGACGGAGACGACGAGGACTCCATTTCCGAGTTCAACGAGTTCAGATCCAAGCTCAAGGTGTTCCAGGACACAATTGCGCTCATCAACCCGGAGCTGTACCTGGACCAGGTAACCCAGGTGATCAACGAGTCCATCTTTGCCAACAAGGACGGCGTGGTGGTGAAGAGCAAGGACGAGACGGACTGGAGACCCATCGAACTGGGCCTGTTTGAGCTCACCAACCTCTCAGAGAGTGTTAAGAACAACATATTCAACATTCCAAAACTGCAAGTTCAGTCGTCCAAACCGTACTTGATATTCCACGAAATATTCCTTAAGCTGATCAACTCCAACGTCCTCACCATCAACCACCCGCTAGTTCAGTTACTGTTTTTTGAACTGATTATTCGTCACTACAACTTCTTCAGCAACAACAACCACCCAGATAATAAGCACCAGGACTTGGTCAACAGCATCCTGAACTATTTCTTGACCTTTGGGCTGTACAATTCGAACGAGAAAGTGCAACTGAGATGCTGGTACTTATTCTTTAGATTCACAAAGCTTATCAAGCCGGTGTTTGACGACGAGTTGATTTTGAAACTGATCACCAATCTATCGAATGATTTACTAGTTATCAAGGCTGAGCTGCCAATGAAGGACGAGGATGACGAGATCGTTGAAGTGTCGTCCAAATTCGACAACCAGCTGTACCTGTTTGAAAGTTTGGGACTGCTCATCTCCTTGATCAATAACGATAAGATTATGCTGAAACTGAAGTTATTCGATATTGTTATAAACCCAATTTTTAGTGATTTAGAGAAGATTATCAAGCTGCTGCAGTCCAGCGAGCAACAACAGCTGGTGCTGCAAGCACACCACTCGCTAATGGCGATAGGAACTATTGCAAGAGGGTTTGAGTACGATTCTCAGCCAAACAAAAAATATCCAGACGAGATAATCCTAAAGTTCAATAACGTTGCAGAGGTTGTGCTGTTCACTTTGGAAAGCTTGAGCAAGTATGAGATTATCAGAGACGCTGCGAGATTCTCGTTTGCGAGATTCATACCAATACTGAAAAACAATATAAACTCATACCTAACGAGATTAATTTCTATTATTCTAGCATCAAACAACCTGAAATTTAACGAGATGACGGACTTTTTAGGATTCATTGGGCAGATTGTGCATAACTTCAAGGACGACGAGAACACGTTCCAGCTGCTGAACGAGCTGTTTAGCCCGCTAATGAGCAAAGTGTTCACCATGTTGAACGATAAGGGCGAGAACGACGTGTACGAGCTAATGCCAGACGTCAAGAGAGACAAGCTGCTGCTGAAGAAGGCGTTTATACTGCTGCTGCAGGGGCTGATCCTGAACAACATCTCGAGCTTGCTGATCACCAACCAGAACAAAGCCAACCTGCCTATCATCTTGGAGTTTCTGCTGAACGAGTCCAACGAGCTCAACCTGCAGGACCTGAACCTGTCCAAGATCTCGATCAACACGCTGGCGCTGCTCACCAACATCTTTGGGAACGACGCGATCAACGACCAGAAGGACAAGTTTGGCGCAGGGCTCAAGGTGGAGGGCATCTCGAGCTTTTTGCTGGAAAACCTGGTGAAACTGTCGTTTGAGCTGCCTTTCAAGAACACCAAGTTCAACATTGCCGACGCGCAGTTCCGGTTTGTGTCGGACGAGCTTGCGAACCTGCTCAAGACGCTGTACCTCGTGAGAGGCCAGGACCTCGCCAACTACCTGAAGAGCATCTACTTCATCGAGATCCAGCTGCCGGCCAACATTGGCGACGAGCTCATCTCCAACCTGGTGAGCCTGGACGCCAAGCAGTTCAAGAAGTACTTTGTCAGCTTCATCGTCCAGTTCAAGTAGCCCCTACATAGCACCCCCCAACCCCAGTAAATAGACGCCCACCGAGCTGCTCGTCGTAGGCGCCCCCGGAACTCCGCTCCCAGCGCCCCCGGAACTCGCCAGGCCCAGAAAATTTTTCCTTTCAGCAAGGAGCAAAAAAAGTTTGTACAAAATTAAAACAGTTTCAGGAAGGATTCTAGTGGATTTACTAGATATTTAGCCCGGCGGTAGAGAGCTTAGGGACGTTTAGAGAGCAAGCAGAACCAATTGGGCACGCTGGCACAAGCAGGAGACCGGAAAGCTTTGTATTGACGAGATTAGACGGCACTGAGCTGAAATCACAACAGGACACAGCGCAGCATGTCTTTCCAGGACCCATCGATAATATCGGTGAATGCGGACAACGCGATAACCAAGTTCCTGCAGGAAGCTGAGAGCAAGCGGGAGCAGGAGCTGCAGCAGGAGACGCTGGAGAAGGAGGCCAATGCACAGAAAAGCGAGCAGGACAAGCAGGAGGAGGAAGCCAGCGAAGCAGGCAACGCCACCGCGTCCCAGGAGATGCTGGATGCGATCCTCAACAGAACCAACGAGCACAGGATCGTGTACAGTGCGCAGTTCATGCTGCAGCTGAAGGACTCGCCGCTGTGTGTTGCGCCAGCCGATATGGCGGCCAGAACCTCGTTCATCACCAGGGTGTCGAGACAGCAGCAGCAGCAGCAGAGAAAGGAGTGGCACAACAACAACAACAACGGCAGCAGCGGCAACAGCCACCACCACAGAAACGACGGCTCGTACAAGAGAGGAAACAAGTTCAATTCCAGAAACAACAAGAACCAGAGAAAGCGCGACAACGACGAGTGGCTGGCCGAGATCGACAAGGACGAGCCGATGGGCACCACAGCCGAGGACTTTGAGAGATGGAAGATGAAGGTGAAGAACGCGGACCGCAAGAGAAACGGCGAGGTTGAGAGCCCAGCTGCCAGCAAGAGCCAGGGCCAGGCCCAGCAGCACACCCAGCACACCCAGCAGAACGACACCAAACCTAAAAACGCCATTGACAACTTCTTCAGCTTGACCAAACCAGCACACCAACTACAGACGGACGGAACCTCCACGCCAGAAACCAGCAAAAGTTCCAAGTTTTTCTCTTTCTTCCAGCCAGAAGAGACTGCGCACCCAGCCGCAGGCGACGACGACAAGGCCAGCGCTGCCGACAAGGACGGCGTGTCTAAGATTCTGTCGCTGCTGGGACCAAAAGAGGAGAACAGCGCTAAGAGCCCACCACAACAGAACAGCCAGAGAAGCCAGTTCTTCTCGCCGGAAATCAGCGTTGCACAGACCACACAGCCTCTGCAGGCAGCAGCAGCAGCAGCAGCACCATCCCCAGCACCATCCCCAGCACCAGCATCAGCATCTCCATCACAGCAAGGCGGCAAGGACTCGTTTTTCCTGTCGCTGTTGAACAAAACAGACCCAAAGGACGACCAACAGCTGAAGGGTTCCAAGCCAAGCGCAGGCAGTGCCAACGCTAAAGAGAACAATAAGGGCAAAGTGGACCCTTCGCCAAAGCAATCGCCTAAAGTTGAGTCGCCTAATAGCAGCGGTAAGTCGTTTCCACCACCACCAAATCTCGAGAAACAGCCATCCCAGAAAATGGACTCTGGCAACCCACAACAGCTGCCACACTTGCAGATGCGCTACCCGATGAACAACCAGGGAATGATGCCAATGCCTCCTAACTTCCAGAATATGCCACCAGGTTTACCACAGCAGATCATTGCGCAACAGCTGCAAATGGGCAATGGCCAGTTTGCGCACCCTCCACACCCTCCACCGGGGTTCCAGCCGGGCCAACAGCTGCCTCCATGGCTTGCCAATCAGCAGTTTGGCGGGTTCATGCCGGGCCCACCACCGCCTGGGTTCCAGAACCCTAATCAACCCCAGGCTGCGCCACAAGCTGCGCCACAGAACCAGAATCTGATGGGCAGAGCCCCACTACCATTGCATCCCCAGCAGCAGCACGACCAAAGGTTCCCACCGGGGTTCGGGCCACCTCCTGGGTTTGTCGCGCCTTCTGACCAGAAGATTAACCCGCAGTGAGTCTCGTGGGTTTAGTCGCTAGGTCAATAGATGGATTATGTTTGCGACACCGCGTAGTCTCTTACCATCTTACAATGCTATCATCAAATGATAAGCTACCGGACATCGCCACTTGAGATGTATGAGCTAAGCCATTCAAAGATTATCAATACTTAGAGAATTTATCTGAATATACCAAATGGTTAATAACTCGAACTGAATGAATTCTCTAATAATTACTGTGTTGTTAAGATTCTGTAGTGTTTATTAGGGGATGTTTCTATCAAAGCTATTCAAACCACCACTGTTATCAGTGGATTAGACTAGTGGAAGTTCTTGTAGTACAACTGGTACACCCATAGTGGCAGACAACAGTTGCGTATTATATTACTGCTGCGCTAGGAAGAAGTATAAGGTGAGTTTAAAGCCATGGTTAATAAGGAATATGTATAGTGTGCTCTGTGTGACCTCAGAATTCATCAATGAGTTTACCAGGTTTTAGCTTGTAAACCAGCGTTAAACCAGTGCCAAACATCCTAGGAATTACATGTTCCATTTATTCTTGATTTATTGTTAAACCTTTGAACTATTTGAGTCAAAATATGACAGCTTATGGCGTGTATAACATTCCATAATATATACCACCCCACTAGAAACTAACATGGGTTGATGCTGCTAAACCAGCATTTTCTCTTTCTCACATATTCGAAGGTATCCAGTCCTGTAAGATTTGAGCCTTGACCAAATCTTGAGGAAATATGAGGTGTGGTGGCAGTGACAGTCTCCAACCAAGCGAGTACTACGTGAAACTTATTTTAAACTAGCTGTTTTGTAAAGCCTCTTTCAGAACCTACAGAATGGGTTTCTGCTTTGGTAAAGTAGGTGTTCATGTACTAGTGAGTAGTTACATCACCTGAAAACACCACCTTAACCAGAGACACAGATAATCCTGATCTGAAGCATTGACGATACTCACATTGTCCTATATCAAAACTCACCTCTAATACCACATACAGACTGTTGCACAACCCATAACTTTTCTTACCACGTTGTAGCAGCTATAAGAGCACAAGCAGGCATTGTAGAACACTTGTAACGAGTAACTCATTGATGCAGCTTCTTTTGAGCAGAGAAGATAAACTGGTAAAGTCAAGCGCATCTAAGCACTGGACCTCTAATAGATGGTATAAACTAAAGAACAATTCACCAACACCCAAATCTGGACGTATATCATCAGCACGTCTACGGCACATTATAAGCAGCATCGAAAGGTTTCATTTAGAGCACCGGCTGTGAGCTAACAGGAGATGGTTGCAAACTGGGTATATGCTGGTTTCTATGGGTGGTTTCGATGGCTTTGTAAATAGATGGTGAACCAGGACCAGAGAATAATTTCAGATGGTATTTCTAACCATTAAACGAGTTGACCATGGATATTGCTGGGTGACTCAAGTATATCAAGATATGGGCCAATTGATCCTGGAGACTTCTGTTAGTTGACTGAGCAGTAACTGTTACTCAAACTAGCAAAATCACAAAACTTCTACAGTTCATCATTACTGCTGTGCAACCACCAGCTGATACTTATGAAGGCTTCTCTAGAAGAACTGGAGTTCTTCACTTCACCTCATAGCACGTTATTCTTTATAGTAAATCGTTCTTCACTTCACCTTAGCACGTTATTCTTTATAGTAAATCGTTCTTCACTTCACCTTAGCACGTTATTCTTTATAGTAA
The DNA here is from genome assembly GCA_030580055.1 of Starmera stellimalicola. Classification (NCBI taxonomy): domain Eukaryota; kingdom Fungi; phylum Ascomycota; class Saccharomycetes; order Phaffomycetales; family Phaffomycetaceae; genus Starmera; species Starmera stellimalicola. The sequence continues at coordinate 755,436 of JAKTSD010000004.1, read as the reverse complement.
ATCGTTCTTCACTTCACCTTAGCACGTTATTCTTTATAGTAAATCGTTCTTCACTTCACCTTAGCACGTTATTCTTTATAGTAAATCGTTCTTCACTTCACCTTAGCACGTTATTCTTTATAGTAAATCGTTCTTCACTTCACCTTAGCACGTTATTCTTTATAGTAAATCGTTCTTCACGTTATTCTTTATAAATTATACAGTTTGTCGAATACGGCAGCTCTCTACATGGTGTATATCTGTGTGGAAGTGCATGGGTCCTTCAGGATGTATTAAAGGTTTACAGGCTCTCCACATTTACACCACCAGAACACCTGGTGAGCACAGTGGCACAGTGCCTACACCACGAGGGACATCTGGGTGAGCAGGCTGAGCAGCTGGAGGTGCTCGTCAGCACCGTTGGAGAGCCGTTTGTCGGTCTCAAAGAGCATTTTTGCAAACGAGTTCTTCTGGGCGTTGGAGAACTCGAGGTTGGCGATGAGCAGCTCGTCGTGCAGCTGGTTGAGGATCTCCAGGCAGCTCCAGCCGTTGGCCACCACCTCGCTGACAGTCTGCTGGATGTTGTTAAAGTTCTTGGACTTGGCACAGCTCACGAGGTCTGCCAGGACCTGGGCTGGGATGGAGCCGGAGATCTCGTTGATGTTGGCGACGGTGATGTGCTCGTTGCTGAGGTTGAACAGCTTGGACGACGACTGGAGGAACGTGATGGCTTTCCGCAGGTCCCCGTTGGCGATCTTGAGGATGGCCAGCAGCACGTCCTGGTCCACTTTCAGGCCCTCTTTGGCCGCAATGAGCTCGAGCCGGCCCATCGAGTTGCCGTTGTCCAGCGCCCGGAACCGGAACTTGGAGCATCTGGACGCGAGCGGGTCGATGATGCGGGTGATGTAGTTGCAGATGAGGCAGAACCTGGTGACGCCGGAATACGTCTCCATGGTTCTTCTGAGGGCACTCTGCGCGTCGGCGGTCATCGAGTCGGCCTCGTCCAGGATGATGATCTTGTATGGCGGGCACGGGTAGTGCTCCAGGTCGTGCTTGGTGGGGTTGGACACGGTGAGCCTGGCAAACTGCTTGACTTTATCTCTGATGATGGAGATGCCTCTCTCGTCGGACGCGTTCAGCTCCAGCACCCTGCTCTTGCACAGCTCGGGCCCGTACAGCTCCTTGGTCAGGGCCAGGATCGTGGACGTCTTACCTGTGCCTGGTGGGCCATAGAACAGCATGTGCGGCAGGTTGGCTGTCTCGAGCGACTTTTTCAGCACTTTGACGGCGTGCTCCTGCGCTGCCACCTCCCCCAGGTTCTTGGGACGGTACTTCTCGACCCACGGCAGCTCCCTGGTGTCCTCCTTCTCCTTGCGCAGCACGTTCATCCTTGGTCGTTGGTCTGCTGGCTAACGGAAAATTGGCCGCAGACATACCGCGTGGGTGATGTAAGCGATTACATATCATTACATAAGCGATGACAGCCACAAGACCCACTAAGACCCACCAAGGCTGACAACCACCAAGGCTGACAACCACCAAGGCTGACAACCATTAAGGCTGGCTGAACCACTTAGACTGCAGGAAATATATCGCAGCTTTTAAATATTCAGCCCATCAAAACTGAAGTAGCAAGGATTTCCTGACTATACTGTAAAATCATAGTGATGAAGTATAGGCTATCAACTCTGGTTGGTTGTTATTGCTCTTACTACTGTGAAAAAACACTTTACTCAGTGAGCCGTCTATCAATTCATGTTAGTAAGATGTCGTTATGTTACTATTATAAGTCTTCTATATAAATGTATACTGTTGATATTATTTATTACTACAAACTTTGTAAAGCTGCTGAGAATCTGTTCCTTCTATGTGATTTAAACCGAGGTTCATCCTGCTGCTACACACTACCTTTCACTACAAGCTTGAGTGTATTGTTTTTCTACACCTACTCTCATTACATGATCATTTTAACTACATTAATTTATATGCAGTTTATCCAGGGTATTATACAACTTGCCAAGTTGGTGGCTGCTGTACATACTGATTGATATAACAAACCAAACAATGTATGCAGACTACAAGCCTGAGAAAGTGATATTTACCGATACCTCGGATGACACAAACCATTCTTATATCAGCTAACCTAGTTCAGTTATAGTACTGGAATCTACAGAAGCTTTTATAGTTCACAGTGCACCGTTACTAAGCCAGAAGAAAATAATAGAATGTGGATCGATTTTTGATCTGATAAACATAAAGCTTTATAAATACATGGATCTTTAACTATAACTATAATATATTTAGATTGATTAATAGAATAATCAATTACATTTAGTACACGTATTTGTAATATTGTTGTTTTATGATACTTACACTCTGTTCAACAACGGCTGCTATAATTCACCATGTGAATAAATATAATCTATACCCGCAAAGAACACTGAACCATATTCCAGTTGTCTCTATTGTAAATATCCTCAGATAAAGTTCTGTATTTTCCCGTGTTGCGCAAAATTAGAACTAGCAATGGTCCTGATACTCCAGGTAACTAATTTATTTCTAAAGTCCACTTTAAATGATATTAGGTTTATTATAAGATTCAATATCAAGTCTGCTCTGGAGGACCCTTCTTTAATTGCCCCTTCATTTCCTCTATCTCAGACTAACATCCTTGTCCCTTTTTTCTATTTTGGTTTAATCCACAAATGATTTTAGGTGGTAGAGAGTATATCTGGTCAAGCGTGAGTATTGATGTACTCAAACCTACTTATAAGTATTTTGTGCTCTCATTATGAAAAACTGTCCAATACACCTGGTGGAAGAATTGAGTGTTAGAGCATTAACTCAAGCCATCTAACTGGATTATTCTCCATGCTCTTAGCATTTTTTGAATTATTTTTGTTGGTAATAGCGTTGCATTGATGTTGTGAGCTCCATGGTTTGCGATTTAGTCTGTAACGTGCTTCTTGGTAGATTAACTCTTTAAACCACACACATCACACTTTCCTATGGATTGGTACGACATTATGTAACGAGCAATTACTGCTGTAGGTGAATATTCCATACGTCTTGTGTTGAAATTTTGTCACCCACAGCTCACGAAATTCATAACCTCATGTTTGCAACTGAGATTGCACATCACACTACATTACTGTATTAAAGCGATATGAGTTTACTAGGTGATCATATACAATCCATCATATGGAATAGCTCTGGTATCGCGGATATCGAGCCGGTCCATTACTGGCGGACATATAAATTCTCAAGATAGATTATTTGTAGTACGGTTTGAACATACAATTCCAACATCAAAAGTTGACGATTTACCTATTAATCTATACCACATTACGATCAATTTTAGTTCCTAATGATGGAATACTGAAGTCTTGGATACTGATACTACAAATCTAATATGAGTATCTACTGGACATACTACTGTAGCATCAGCAAATTTAAATAAAGGATAGTATTGGAGTAGTTAGATATGCTAATAGGTGTAAATTGGGAAGATGATATGAGAGTGAGGGAAGAGGAAAAGGGGCTCACTGAGGCCATATTAGGCCGGCTTGAGACCCGCATACCAGGTGGATAGAATAGATTGAGGGGAACACACATGTGAACAATACAATATCCAATATCATACTACTGAAGCATCAGTATTTAATAATCTTAATTGACCATCTTCTAATAAATCTTCAGGGATAACAGATGGTTCAAAATCTAACTACTCCAATACTATCCTTTATTTAAATTTACGTACTGAAGAGGCAGGTTTCAGTCATTATTTATTCTATTGTTCAATCTATCAATTCGAATAGTTAGTATATCTCAATTGGATTAAAGGTTTTAAGCTTATTTTAAACCCATTAACTATGTTAATATATATATTCTCTCTATTTTTACACAATATGTGATATTTTACAACAGAGGTTCAAATCCTTCTTCATTCGTATTTATAAATCTAAGAGGACATGGTTTATTTAAACTTATATTGTCTACTGTAGTGTAGTACTGGTGGTGAATTATATTTATTGTATAAGTACATTACTATTATGTGTAAGATAGATAATTATTCTAAGTTATCAGATGACTCTTAATTAAGATCTATACTGTAATCATCATATGAACTGTACTGTAATCATAGTGGTGAACTACACTGTAATCCATCATATGAACTGTACTGTAATCATCATAGTGGTGAACGCGTCATACTGATAAAAGTATTAATACCATTTACTAGCAGCCAGTTCACAGCATTTACCAACTTCTCATATGGCAGTACTGGCTCCCTGGGCAGACATCTACAGTAGTCTGACATACTGTGCTAGGGTATGTTAGGGTACCTATGTTAGGGCGTTAGGCTAGCAGGTGTGAATTACTTTTAATGAATGTTGTAGTATTGACCTGTGCAGACACCCAAGAGCTGGGTAGCTGTGTTAGGGTATGTTAGGCCTGGCAGGTGTTGCTGGTAGCATCATTAGGACTACTGAGACATGCTATTACATAGCATACTGTTAGCACTTACATAAGCTATTACATAATACTAGCGGCTGGACATTAACACTTACATAAGCTATTACATAATATATGTGTTAGGTAAGCGCTGACGCGCTTGGGGCTCTTAGTGGACGCCAATGACGGAGAGCTCGAGCGTCCAGACGCGTCGTATGTGCACGTGGACGGTGAGCTGCTCTGCCGGGGTGTCCGGGGTGGCAGCAAGGGGCACGGTGAGCTCCACAACCTCCGAGGACCACCAGCACTTTCTGGCTGGCTTTTTCCAGAAGAGCAGCAGTTTCGTGACTGTAGGGTTGCTGGTGGCGCTCTTCTGCTTGGATCTGGACCGGTTCCGCGACACAGACCGCGCGGTGTGCGCCAGGGTCGCGATCCGCGACTTTCGCGACTGTCTTGGGGTGGTGTTGGTGGTGCTGGAGTTGGACATGACTGGGCCCAGGCTTGGGGAGCCCGGGAGCGAGTTTTCTGCAGACGACGCCTGCTGGTGCTGCTGGTGCTGCGGGCTCTTGAGGTCCATGAGCGACAGGGACGTGAGCACGGTCTTGCCCGGCTCGCAGGAGCGGTGGCCCCACTCGGAGGTGATCTGAAACCCGGAGGAGCAGAGCATCTCAAGCAGGTGCTCTTCGGCAGGCCCCAGGGCCTTGTTGTGGCCGTAGCCCAGGCCCTCAAACACGGAGGTGCGGCCCACGAGGTAGCTGCCAGCAGCTTTCTTGATCTGAGCGATTCCCGCTTCGGTTATGCCCTTTCTAGGCGGAATAACATAGTAGTCGAGGTCCTCTCTGAGCACGATGATGGAGGGCTTCTCGTTGAGTACGCTCGCGTCCGGGGTCTTGTTGTTGTCGTAGATCTCGATCTTGGCGGTGGCCGGCAGGCGTCTGGCGGCAGCCTCGAACGAGCTGATGATGTAGCTGAAGCACTCTGGCGAAAAGTTCACGTACACAACGTCCTCCTCGGTCAGGTTGGTGATCACGTTGCCGTCCACGTCCAGAAACACCCCGTTGGGGAACAGGCACAGCAGAATGCTCTCGGGCAGGTTCATCAGCTGGTCTCTGGTGATCTCGAACAGCTCGCCGCGGATGTTGAGGCGGATCAGCGACTGCATGTCCACGTCCTCGTCCACCACTGCGGACCCGTCGTCGTAGTACTGCTGCTGCGCGTAGGGCGCGTACTGCTGCTCAGGGGTCACCTGCGTGATGATGTCCGGGTTCGACATGGCGCTGGGGTGCGGTGCTCTGCTTGTTTGTTTTCTCCTTATCAGGCAGCCGTTCTGCGTGCTTGGTGGGCTCTGTCTGCTGCTCTGCGCCTGCTGTTGGCTGTGGAATGCGCTGCAAAACTCTTCCTGGGTGTGCCGCGGGCTCTGAGGCAGTCGGGTCGGCTGCTTGGGGGTCTTTGCGCGCAAATGCTGTGATTCAAACCAATTTCGCTTGTTTTTTTTCTTTCGTCGTTGAGCCAGAATTCCTGTCCCAATCGGGAAGTTGTAGCAGCGCAGGGCAACATCACAATACTATGGTGGTAATACATGGTGGTAATACATGGTGGTAATACTGATAGCTCCTGAGACCTGATTACTGTATGTAGAACAAGTGATGATGTTTATTGACTGAATGGATGGTCAATACCCTCAGGATAGCAGCTTCAGATTGGCTACGCTGGTCATGTTTATTATCACACTGTAGACAACAACGTACTCCTTGAACCACAGAGTTATATTCTGCTATAAGTGTTGTGTAGTTGTTACACTCGCTTAGTTCCTCAGGCAGTTTATCGGATTTGGGTGGAATCAGTTTGTACACTATCTCAATCATGACTGTAGCATGCTACTATAGACAGCTATTGCATGCCATATTACCGTACACTTAAACCACCTTCAACCGCAGCCACGATTATTCTACTGTAAAAACTTGTGTTACTTGTCATAGGTTACGCTCATAATTTATTGTGACATATCAAGGTGACTATTGAACGCCAACCCACGACGCATTCTCCAAGGTCTATATGGCATTCAGCCTTGATAGTGAGAAAGACAGCAGGTTTCGGCCTTGATAGTGAGAAAGACAGCAGGTTTCGGCCTTGATAGTGAGAAAGACAGCAGGTTTCAGCCTTGATAGTGAGAAAGACAGCAGGTTTCAGCCTTGATAGTGAGAAAGACAACAGGTTTTACTAGTGATGTAAAACCACTGCAAATCAGTGCTAGAAGGAACGGGTAGAAGTAGCGCGGGCCTCATAAATAGTGTAAAAGGTATTTGGGCACTCTGCAGACACTGTATGCTATAAGCCAAAAGTGCAGACCGATGGCTCTTACTCTGAGACATCTTCATCATGCACCCTGAGACAATAGTGCAAGCACACAAACTGCAGCAATCGCCACCAGTAGTGCAGCCATAAAAGCGTAGCAATACAATAGTCCAAGTGCAAGAGTAGTAAATAGTCTAATAAATACCTCAACAGTATAGAGAAGCATAAGCCATGCATAATAGTTCAACAGCACAAGCAGTTTCCATCTAAGAGGATTAAGGCACTGCCACATATCAATACTGTAAGCATATTCATCGTGCTCAAAACATGGACAAAGTGGAAGGAGCATTGCCCCAGTAGCATGAGAATAATGCACATAAATCGTATGAGTAAACGCTCGATTGTATACCATCAGATACGTAGAAAGACATGCAGTAAGTACACCATTGGCACTTACCAAAGAGCTCTCACAAAGGAATGGACATGACACAGCTAGAGTTTAATGTATAGAGCAAAGCGAGTACTTTCGAATGGATAACCCACATGGCTCGAAGATAACTGGGGTTCAGTACCAACTGCACTAGTACACAAAGTGGGCTGACGCAAAAACGAGTAAGTCGAGGTTCTGCGTGTTAGGCTAGGGCTGACAAATGGTGGGACTGGGTTGTGGTGTTGATAGAGGAATGTTTATTTACAGCGTCCTGCCAAATTGTGATACCCTAATGCTGTCACATTAATGCTACACTAAGCTGCTCTAATGCTATAAATAATATGATACCCTAATGCTGTCACATTAATGCTACACTAAGCTGCTCTAATGCTATAAATAATATGGTGATACGTGAACAGACGTATTATAATACCTAAACTACGTGATAAATTCGTCCAAGAGTTCTGATACTGAAACCCTGATAGTCTGTTGTGAAACTGTGGTGCTTTAGTCTAGTAGTTATTGTACTATAGATGTGCTAATGAATGGTTAGTTGGTCCACCAGTTAGACTATCACATTGACAACTAGTAGATGGGATACAGCCAGTTGTGGCATAATCCCAGGCTAACACCCAGAAGTACGAAGCAGCACGCACATGCATGGCACATACTCAGAAGAAACTTCTACTAATTGCCCTAATGCTCGCTGGAATTCTACTGGAGGCAGGCTTTCCTGCTTCTTTTGCTACCGGAATCCCCCAACACCTTGCAAGCTCAATGAATAATGGTTTGGAGGAATCCCCCAACACCTTGCAAGCTCAATGAATAATGGTTTGGAGGAATCCCCCAACACCTTGCAAGCTCAATGAATAATGGTTTGGAGTTTTATATGAATCCATCATTAGATCCTCTCTTTTTGCAAGCCTATGACTGCAGCAAGTATTGTCTCGTCACAGAATTTGCAGCACCAGTTGATTTAGGGCATGCCAGCTGCACAGTCGCTTCTGCGTAGAAACCAATAGCTCCTACATAAAATGCACTCTTTGGAACCTTCATCCCAAAGCACATCAATGGACAGCCATGATCGCTTTAGATTCATTTCAATAGCAGCATTTCAGGCCTGCCTGAAGTGCAGCTGGTGAGCCATCACATTCACTAAAGCTGCTGCATACTATTCACTATTCACTATTTACTACTACTATTCACTACTATTCAACATACTACTTGCAGCGTACTATTTGTAGCCTTGGTTGTTAATGGTTAGGATGCCCCTACCACAGAACACACGGAACCACACAGTGCACCAGAGTGCAGCACACAATGAAGCACAGTAAACCATCAATATTAATAATAAAAAAATCACCAAGCTGCACAGTCAGCACACCCAGCTAAGGACTGTGATGACCGACAGAGCGAGAGAGACGAGCTTGGGGCCTAGCGAGCTTGGGGCCAGCGAGCTTGGGGCCAGCCAGAGGGCCAGCGAGGGGGCCAGCGACAGCGACAGCGACGTGTGGCTGGGCTCGGACGAGGAGCCCGCAGGCGGACCCGCCAGCCCACGGGCCCGCGCGGAGTTCTACGGGGAGCCTGTGACGGGCGGGCCTGAGAGCCAGGAGGTGGCGGCGCTCAGACGGGTCCACGCCAAACGCGGGTACCTGGACGGGCTGTCGCAGGCCAAGGAGGAGAGCCTGCAGGCCGGCTTCGACAACGGGTACCCAGCAGGGGCCGAGCTGGGGCTGCAGGTGGGCGAGATAGTGGGAAAGCTGCTGTTTCTGAGGGCCAGCAGGCCCGGCGACCAGCAGCTGCGCGAGACGGTGGACCGTGCCGTGAGCTCGCTGGCCATCCAGAAGGTGCTCAGCAGGAAGTTTTTTGACGACGAGCTGCGCCTGGCGCAGGCTCACCCGCTGCTGGCCCAGTGGCAAGAGACGGTGAGTAGAATAGCAGACGTGTAGTGTATATACAGGGACTATGTGAGTTGTAGTTACTTCCAGGCGGAGCCATCTCCCAGGGCAGATTTCCCTGGGCAGCTGACTTCCAGGGCAGATTTCCCTGGGCAGCTGACTTCCAGGCAGATTTCCCTGGGCAGCTGACTTCCAGGCAGATTTCCCTGGGCAGGCAATTCTCTTCCAGGCGGAACCATTTCCCCAGAAAACCCCATTCCTCCCTGGGGAGTCGGCTATTCTGTCTCACAAGCAGAGGTTATTCGTACAAACAGGCTAGGAACACTGGCCTGGACAAACACCTCACCAGAACGAACACCACCCGATGTAGTGCTGGCACAGATTCTCAACAGACGTTGCCTGCTGGATCAGCTTGTCCACCTGCTCCTCTACATTCAAGTCCTGGAACCGGCGGAAATCGTTCCCGGTCAGCTTGTTGGTGATTCTCTTCAGAACCAGCGCAGCCCTGGCATTCCGGATCTCAATCTTCTGCTGCATCTCGATCCTCATCGCCTCCTGCTCGTCAATCTGCCCACGGCTGATCAGCTCCGACGTGTTCACGTGCTGCAAATTGATGCCAATCTCGTCCGCTATCGTCTGCGTTGGCAAGTCGAATCCCCATTTGATCAGTGGATCGTACGCAAACGCTTCTAAAATAGCCATCAGCGACTCCTTATTGTCTCTCAGCACCCTCATCACCTGCTCACACGTGATACGGAAACTTCCTTCAATACCACTAACCTCCATCGCATAAGTTAGCATTCTTGTCAATCTAAATGGCACTTTCTCGGGATATTTCTCTCTGAGTATTGCAGCTTCGAAACAGTCTCCAAAATCAATATGAACAACTTTACCCGTAAACCTTTCCAGCATCAAGTTGGATGGGTGACGATCCCCTAGCCCTAGAATGTACCCAACCATGGACATAACTCCTAGCGATCTGGTGTAAGTCGTCCTTCTATCCAGCCACGACTCAGACGATCTACTCTTCAACCACAGCACTTTGTACAGATCCTGTCCTCTAGTGTTGTCCAGCGCATAGGTGAAAACTTCAACCTTTTGTAGCAGCGATAGATTATCATAGTCTGGCGCCATTTGCAGCATTATACGATGCTCAATATTCAAAATGATATTTCTGGACTCTCTGTATTCCCTGATCAAAACATGGAACGTATCACTGTTCAAAACCCATCCTAACAGCCCAGAGGTTGGAGATAATGGAATAGCAGGGAATCTTTGAATATCTAAATGTCTCTTGAAACATTCCGCATCATTCATCAACAGCGTGTTAACTAGCCCAAATAATTGCATAACCAAACTATCCTGACGGATATCTTCGTGTCCCTTCAACAAATAGGAATACTCCTTACCATCACTGCCTTGAATTCCTAGACGACGTGGTCGTTGTTTTGATGAAATAACTGTAAATGTTGGATCAAAACGCATGATTTTAACAACTGGTTTCCCAGGTTCGTATGTTCCTGGCACCGCTAGACTTAAGTTCCTAGCCTCTAACAATTTAGGTGAAACATATTTCAAATCTAACGTTTGTAAAGTCGGTAACTGTCTGTTAATACGACGGAAAACATTGTAATAAATGTCCCATGCTTGATTTAGTTTGGAGATATCTTTGGTACGACGATAACTCAACACCCATTCAAATGCACTGTTCAAATCACGCCCAAATGAATTTTGGAATGAAACTTCTCTTAGAGTTTCTGGTCCTTTTTCAAGCATCTTGTGTAATGGCTCCAAAGTCTCAAACATCTTATCTGTATTATGTTCTCCAAAAAACAACCTAGAAGCATCTTCTAAGCCTTCATACCACAATTCATGCCATAACACTGCAACTCTAATCAACTCATTACTAACTAATTCTGCTTGCTCCACTAGCTCTGCACTGTGGATCTTCATCTTTTCAATAATTGTTGCAGCAGCTCTCTGTCTTGAAACACTGTCAGACTTAACTGCAACTGCCAAAGGATAACCCAATGCCTGTGGGTGTGCTTTTCCTAAATCAGTCAATAACCCATGTAATGATCTGCTAACTATTGGATTTGGCTGATGAATACGTGAAATTAATTGTGGGATCACTTCCAACCATGTATCAATCTTAACCATCGAGAATCCTTCAACCATTGCTTGCGCTGCCTCAGGAATACCTCCAAAAGTGAACCACAATGTTAATAGTCTAAGAGTGTCCTGTAAAGGGTTTCCTTCACTCAGTGAAATAGAATGGAAAAATCCCTTTATTGCTGGTACAACATGTTGTTGGATTAGTTCTGTTGAATATTTATTTTCATGATCAGTGTCTTCATTGACGACAGATTTTGAAGTTAGTAATGAAATAACCTCAAAATTAGCCAATGCCCAATTATGCCATGCTTTATACCATTTACTATCAAAATGTGTTGCTAGTAAGTATGAACCTAAAATTGTTTCTGAATTTTCAGTTCTCCAGTTATTATGTAAAGCAACTTGCCATTCACCTTGTTTCAAGAAACATCTTGCTAATAACTTAGTATATTCTTCCACATTCTTAATATTAGAGTGATGTGGTAATGGCTGGGTTATTAAATCATCTGAATTCAATCCTAAATCTTGTGACATTCTTGAAGTGAAATCAATTAAATGGCTCAATGCTTCAGTTCTTGAGCCTTGTGCCCACATATATTTCAGTTGTGCATAGACAACTTGTGGAGGTGCTCTGGATGTGTTTGGATCATCTCCTTCTTCTAACAATGAATTCAATGATTTCTCTGCTAAACCTAATCTACCAGATTTTCTGCATAAATTGGCAAATTTAATCCACATATCCATATCCTGCTTTGGTTTAACAACTAATGAACGAACTTTCAACATTCTCTGCCAAATATCAACATTTCTCTGACATCCTAGCAATCTTGTATTCCAGGTCTTTCTCATAACTAGTCTTGCTTCAGAGTTCGATGGTAAATTCTTATATTTAATGATTTCCTCTAATTCAGCCAACATTTGGACTCTGACAACAACTCCATATGCACGATTATAACTCTCACTAACCAATGCAGTTATTTCAGTAACTAAAAGATCTCTTGCATTGACAATATGAGCAGAGGCTTCTTCAAAATTATTACGATGTAAACATAAAATTGCATTGAAAAAAGAGCGATCTGGAGATTCTGGCTTCATAACATTGATATAAGTGTCCATTCTATCCCATTGACCAAGACCCCATGCAGCTGCTGCTGCTAATGGTGCAACAACTCTTTTAATATCAGTTGAAGAATTCGTCCACTTCTCTTGTGCTAGTTGCGATAATTGATCCCATTCACCAAGTGCATGTAAACAACGCATTTTACCCATCGTAGTTTCAATGTTTTGTTCTGGTCTCTCATTATATGCTCTCAAAGCATCTTCCCATCTTTGCAATCTTTCATACCAAGACTCCTTTAATTGTAAATCATGATGTTGTTGTGCATGTTTCAATATACCAATTGCTGCATCTGATTGCTGCAGCTGGTTATTTATGCTAATCAACGACTCAATAGTGGAAGTGGATGGTTCTTGACTAAATTCTAATTCCTTATAGTGCAAAGCTTTTGCATAAGCATGACATCTTTGAGCATACTGGCCCAACGTAGAAATATGAATTGGTAATGGTTTATCATCATGCTCCATAAATTCTGCTAAATTTAGTAATGTTTGGTAAATCTCTGGTGGATTATTTGGCGATGATAATGCTGTACATAATGATTGGACTAGTTCTTCCTGGTGTTGCGTATATAGCTCACTCCAGCAACTTGCAAAACTAGTATTGAATAATTCTTTGGCCAATGGATGATAACTACTAGCCAAAGCAGAACAAGCTCTTAGCGCATGAGATGGTGATTCTTTTAATAACTGAATACTTAATCTTCTACTCCATTCTTGCCAATCCTCCTTTGTACGACATTGAGAACATTGCCATGCATTCTTCAAGACTTGTTGATTAACAGGTAGTTTCTTTGAAGGAAATTCACTAGGTTCAGCTAAATCATTTGCATCACCATCTTTATCAAAAATTAAATTTTGTGGTAATGGTTCCTCATTCAGTAATTTGGAAACTAATTGATCGTAAGCTGATGATTGAATTTTATTCTTAACCAAAACTTTGTTCACCACAGGAATGAAAACAGTGTATTCATTACCCATTTGTAAAAGCAGTAAACTTAAAGTGTTCATTGAAACTCTTGTTAACTCTTCATTTTGTGTACTTAAAACTCTTAACAAAGTATGAACAATTCTGGAAGCCATGTCATTCAAGTTGACATTTTTGGATAATTTACCAACAGTGATAATGGCACTTTTTCTCAAATTAGTTGGACCATATTCAAATAAACGTACCACATTTGGAATAATCAAATGAATAAACTCCTCAATACTTGAACCAAAAACCACAAAAGAATTCAAAATTCTCAAGGAAACATTTGGCGATTTAACATTATCATTTCCTAAAACATCCAATAACAAGGGTAAAACATTTGGTAAATACATCTTAAATTCTCCAGTCAAAGCTCTTGAAATTGCCTCTATTAATCCAATAATAGTTGTTTGTAAATTGGCGACATTGAAAAACTCTTTGATCGCAACAAAAATTTCTGATAAATAAGATCTGATATGTTGTTTAACAATTGTTATTAGCGCACTTAACTGTTGAAAATAAAACTCCAGCATTGATGGAGGACAGGTATGCATGACATTTATGATTGCTGTGATTGTTGTACCTGTGAATTTTAAACAAGTAATCGTAATTGTCTTAAAGATTAAAATAATTGTTTGAATACAACTTGAATGATAAGACGCTAATGAAGGATCTTTCAGGATTTTCATCAAAATGCTTATAACGACAGTTGGGTAATATTCTTCATTAGACGGACTCATACCTTGCATCAAAAGTGCAACATCCGTTGGTGGACCTTCAACTGCAATGTTTTGAGAATCCCTTTCAACTTCTTTATGTCTATAAGGATCTAAAGCCCCAAGAATACCAATCAATCTAACAGTTTCCCTTCTAATAGAAGCCGAATTCTCTGACTTCAATATACTTATCAAAGTACCTAATAATTGAGGATAATCTAATAACGGTTGAATAACATAACCCGATGATCCAGCTAATTGTCCTAGCGCTTTCAATGCAGAGTCTCTTTTAAATGGAGAACTTTGGTCTTGAAAAGTCTCCAAGATTACTGGCATTAAGCTTGGTATGAAAGGTTTGATGTCTTCACCTGCTACAACAGTTAATTCTCCCAGTGCGACAATTGAGCTCGAGGCAACTGATGCAGATTTATCGCTGGCCTTTGGTAAAAGAACATCCACAATTGGTTTGACATAGGGTTTTGCAACATGTTTGGAAGAACTTATTAACAAAGATAATAAGCAAGCACTTTCTTCCTTCTTTCTTGATGCTGTTGAATATTCTAATTTTGTCAACAGTTGTATTAGAGTCTTCCTTAGAGACGGAACAACATAGGCTGGATTGACAGATGATAGTCTTCCTAATATTTGAATAGCAACTTTCTGAATTGCGAAAACTTCATCATTGAAAGCCATTAGTAGTAATCTAACATTATCAGCTTGAGATAACTGTGGATCAAAGTTTTTATTCAGTGAGCTCAAGACTTCTAATCTGATTGATGCAACTGGATCGGTTATGGCCACTGTTAGCAGTTTATCCAAAACTTCTGAAACAGTATTCAAAGCATAGCTTGAAGTTTGGAAACAAATTGAATCTTTTGAGAACAAATCACATGAAGTTAGAGCAGCAACTTTTCTTATTTCTGGGTTGTCATGTTCAATATAAGTTATAGTGCAATATCTAACAAATTCATATAATGATTCATTCTTAAAATCAAAAAAGCTCAACATTTTCAAAGCTTGAATTATAATATTTTCTTCACTTCCACCACCATTTCTCAAAATCATATGATCACGGTACTGTTTAGCCAGCTGTTCGTTGACTTTCTTTTGACCATTTGGAGACCCTGGTGAGCTGAATCTGTACCCAGAAAGACATAGACTTAATAAATTCAATATTTTTCTATTAATTGTTGTTTCTAATGGAGGAATTCTCTGAGTTAGAGTTAAAAGACATTCTCGCATATGATCAGTTAATGAACAGTTTAACAATAAATCCAAAATATCTTTCTGTAAATGCTTCGTTAACGCTGGGCCAACCGCATATGCCAATTTCCCAACACAATAAAAGATTGCAGGTTCAATTTCGTTTTTATGTTTTGAGGATCTAGAGTTCAGCCCATCTCGTATGTTATCCAATATTGAATCCAAATAAGTTGTAATCTGGCCTTCAACTTCATATGCAATGTCCGCGATTGATACCAATATGAATGCCTTTTCATTGTCTTCCTTCAATTGTAATAAATAGAATGAAAAAGTTCGATGGAGATATTTCTCCACAAACTTCTGTGGGTTATAAGCAGCCAGCAATGGGATGATCTTGGTTATTTCTTGTCTGATGACATTGTATTTATGCTCTCTGTATTTGAAGGTGGTTTCATAAATGGAATCATATTTCTCTTGAATGAACATTCCACCCTTCTTGACTAATCCTTTGTAAACCAACAATGAGCCATGAATTGACTCGCTGGTATTTAGTTTGAACCCAACTGCAGCACCTTCCATCAGCTTGTTGAACCAGTTTTTTTTCATGTTCTGGTCACGCTCGTAGATAACGTCTAAACATTTTTCCAGCGCAATTTCAGCATCAAGTCTGATGATTAACTTTGCATCACGCAAAGCAACCCAAATGTTTTCCAAAATGGTGTTGACGTAAGTGTAGAACAGAGTTGGTGAGTTTTCTGCAATCGAAGCTATCACAAGAACAGCAGCGTGTCTCTTGATGTCTTGCTTCTCATTAGTTAATAACTCAATGGCGTTCTTGGTTTCATGGTCCACAAAATCTGAGGTTAAGCTCCCACCAGGAATGGCTAGTTTTCCCAGCGTTTTGGCTGCCAGCTTCATGATCTCAACATCATTAGAAGGGATAAGGAACCTCAGGTAGTTGGCCAATCTGGATGTTTGGTTGGTGAGATCTTCACCATTTGCTCCAAAGAAGTCGATCAAAGTGTCCACTGCCAGTATTCCACCAATCTTCTCGTAGGCATCGTTTCCATGGATCAGCTCAAAGATCTTGTTGTTGATCTCATTGTTGTAGCGCGTGAACTGCTCAGCAGACACTTCTCTGGAAGTTGTTATTAAGTGCGTTCTGAGCTCCACCACCGCCGCACTGCGCTCCTGCTCGGATTTGGACTTAAGCCCATTGAATATCTGCGTGAGTGCAAAGCTGTCTGTGGCCTGCGACATCTTTTTGGCTTCCCGCTGAGCTATTTTGTTGTTTACTAAAATGTTATTGAAGCTCGCTTGAAATTCAAATTTATCGTGAAATAATTATCAAAACTGATAGGAAAGACGGGTTAATTAAATTGTTTTTCCAATTGTAGCTCAGTGGATGACCCAGGAACGGTGGGATTGGCTTTGTGGTAAAGCCGGAGACTGGTGCTACACAATGGTAGTGCTACCACGATAGCTTGTTGAGTAATTGTAGCTCCAAAAGTCTCCTTTAGATATTCCGCTCCCTTAAACTCGCCCAAATTTCGCCGTTCCAAGTCCTACACCAGTACAGCCCACCCAAGCTATTCTCTTCCACCCTCTACATGCCGCCAACACTCTGCTGGGACCCTCTAAACCCCCTTTTTCTCACTCCAAGCTACATCATCCGGACACCACTTCCAGCTAAATCCTGAATTTCGTGTACCCCTAAAGAAATTTGTTTGGTAGTTCAATCAAGTAGCAGAAAAGTCGAGTAAAACCATACAAGATGTCGTTTTCCACCAATCCAGCTGTCGTCATGGGTGAGTAATTTGTGAATTGTGCCGCTAGAGAGACCACTAACAAGCTGAACAGACAAGTAAGCATTGATTTATAACCCGTTTACGGACTGGATACTTAATTAGAAATGTATACTAACAGCACAACTAGCGGTACTGGGTACACCAAATTGGGTTTTGCAGGTAACGATGCGCCTTCGTACGTGTTTCCAACAGCGATTGCGACCCGTTCTGGGAGCAACAAACCAAGCGCAAAGCCAACATTCGGGTCTTCATCAAATAACGCAGTTTCAAACAATAACCTGCTCTCTAAGAGAGGTACTGAGGATCTGGATTTCTTTATTGGAGATGAGGCTTTGAGTGCCGCAAACACGCAAGCGTACGGACTTTCCTACCCAATTAGACATGGACAGATTGAGAATTGGGACCATATGGAGAGATTTTGGGAGAATTCCATCTTCAAGTACCTGAGAACCGAACCAGAAGACCACTACTTCCTATTGACCGAGCCACCACTAAACCCACCTGAAAACAGAGAACATACCGCAGAGATCATGTTTGAGTCTTTCAACTGTGCCGGTTTATATATTGCGGTTCAGGCGGTTTTGGCCTTGGCTGCCTCCTGGACCTCTTCCAAAGTCACTGACCGTTCACTAACAGGAACCGTCATTGATTCAGGTGATGGTGTCACCCATGTGATTCCTGTTGCTGAGGGATATGTTATTGGTTCGGCTATCAAGAACATTCCAATTGCAGGTAGAGACATCACCTTATTTATTCAGTCGTTACTTAGAGACCGTGGTGAAGCAGACACGTCTTTGCGTACAGCTGAAAGTATCAAAGAAAAGTTTTGTTATGTTTGTCCAGATATAGTTAAAGAGTTCAACAAGTTTGACAGAGAACCAGAGAAATTCGCACAGTATATTGTTGAAACTGCCAGATCTAAAAAAGTGGTTGATGTTGGCTACGAAAGATTCTTAGCACCAGAGATCTTCTTCAACCCAGAAATTGCATCTTCTGACTTCTTGACCCCACTGTCAACCGTCGTTGACCAAGTGATTCAAAGCTCGCCAATTGATGTTAGAAAAGGTTTATACAAAAACATTGTTTTGAGTGGTGGATCCACCATGTTTAAAGATTTCGGACGTCGTTTACAGAGAGACTTGAAATCCTTGGTTAACGAACGTATTGAGCTTTCAGAGAAATTAAGTCATGGAACTAAATCAAGTGGTGTTGATGTTGAAGTTATTACACATAGAAGACAGCGAAACGCAGTCTGGTTTGGTGGTTCTTTACTGGCCCAAACCGCAGAGTTCCGTTCGTACTGCCACACCAAACAGGACTATGACGAATATGGACCAAATATTGTCCGTAACTTCTCATTATTCAGTGTGCCATAAATTATAAACTACAAAAAAGATTAAATAAACGTTATTAATGTATTAAACTAATACTCGTCTTTACCAGTGATAATAACATCGTTAATTTTTAGAATCATTCTTGTCAATTGAGTTGCTAACAGCAGTTGTTGTTTCTTACCAATTAATGGATCAACAACAAATAAGTCTTTCATATCATTTGATCCTTTGCCTAAGCAGTCCACACCAAGATGAGAATTAGATTCCTTGAGCTGTTTGGATTTGATGTTAGATAATGTCTCAATTGGATCCAAACCCGAGTTCTCTGCTAAAGTCATTGGAATCGAGTCTAACGCATTGGCAAACGCTCTGAATGCGTACTGATCTATGCCCTTTTGCTTGTCAGCTTCTTCGCTAACTGCTAACGAGCATGTGATTTCTGCTGCCCCACCTCCGTAGACAACTCTGCTGTCTCTGATCAAGTTACGAACAACACATAAACTGTCGTGTAACGCACGCTTGGCTTCGTCGACCAGCATCTTATTAGAACCTCTAATGAAGCAGGTGACGGCTCTTGAGTTTGCACACTCTTCGATAACTAACATTCTGTCTCTTGTAGTACCAAATTCAATTTCGTAAACCTTACCTGCAAAACCCAACTTCTCAGAGTTGAGGTCTTCAAATCTTGGAACTATACGACCATTGGTAGCAATGGCAATCAGTTCGATTTCAGAACCACCAACCCAACGGACGGCTGGCAACTCATTTTGTAGCAATAAGTGATTAGCTTCATCGTCAAATCCCCATTGACAAATAACAAGGTTTGCACCTGAATCCTTAACAAACTTTACCATTTCTTTGAATTTGTTCTGTTCGTAGTCTTGTAGGTTCTTGAATTCTTCAACTGTTGAAATATCAAGTTTATGTTTGGTCTTTGGTTTTGGTGGTTCGAATGGACAGGTTAAAATGGCGATTTTAGCGTCATTCACAACTTTAGGCATCTGTGGGTGTGAGAAATCTTTGTCTAATATAACACCTTTTATCAATTTGGATTCCTCTAGTGAGCCACCAACTTTGCCTTCAACTTTGATTAATTCAAAGTCGACATCTTTTCTCTCTTTGTCTGCAACAGCCAGAACTGCGTCAACAGCCATCTGTGCAAACTGGTCGTGTGATTTCGACACAATTTTGGATCCAAGTGAGGTTTTTGCAGCTCTTAATAAAATCTCTTTATTGCTTTCAATGTCTTCTGATTCTTTATCCAATTGTTTGATGGCAACTTTACACGCCTCGTCAAACCCGTTTGCAATCTTGATAGGATGGATTCCTTTATCTATTAACTCCAAAGCTTGGTCTAGTAGTGCGCCTGCTAAGACAACCACACCAGTGGTACCATCCCCAATTTCGTCATCTTGAGATCTGGACAACTCAACTAGTAGCTTGGCAATCTCATTGTCGAGCTCCATCTGTGACAGAATGGTGGCTCCATCGTTGGTTATGGTGATCTCTCCGTCTGGACTAATCAAGATTTTATCCAACCCTCTTGGGCCTAAAGAGGTTTTAATTATGGACGCAACCTGTCTTGCTGCCAGAATGTGCGACTTTTTGGCCTCGGTCCCGTGCTGTCTCTTCTTGTTTCCTTGGTCTCTGACAATGATGAATGGTCTTCCCATCTCGTCCTGTGCCACAATGGCATTGGACATATCTGGCATCTCCATGCTTGCCATCGTAAAAAAGCCTCTATAAAGTGTGTTTCTTCGCGTGTAAAGCTAGTTCAAATTACTGCTATCAGTACCTAACAGCCGTAAATACCCTAACAAACAAGTTTCAGCCTGAAATCCACCAGTCTAAAGCCTTCTAGAAGTGCTAATATTGAAATTTAACGCGACGACGAAATATTTTTATTTAGAAAAAAATATTGTCTGTTTGGTAATGGCTGAGTCAGCGTCTACCCGGAAACTTCTGAAAAAAAAATTTAAAATAAAAAAAAAAATATTTTTTTTTCACTAAAATCAGCTAGAAGCACAACGTTTGGAGGTATAAAGAGGAAATGTCTGTTGTTGGGAGTTTGATATTCTGCCTGGATTGCGGTAATTTACTGGACCAGGCAGCAGGGCGCAAGGAAATCAGCTGCAGCAACTGTTTCAGAACGTACGATGGGAAATTATTTGAAGGTCTAAAGGTTGTTACCAGATCGTCAGAGGATGCGTTCCCATCGGCTCTGAAACTGCAGCAGTCGAGCGTGAAGACCACGTTGAAGAAAGACGAGCTGGAAGAAGGTGCCACGATCAAAGAGAAATGTCCACAGTGTGGAAACGAGGAAATGCAGTACCACACACTACAGCTTCGTAGTGCTGATGAAGGTGCTACTGTGTTCTATACGTGTACTGCCTGTAACTACCGTTTCAGAACTAACAACTGAGCACTGTGTTACAGGTGCCACTGCATATAAAATTGGGATAGAGGTGTATAATAATATAATTTGATTGAACTAGAGATGTACAAAGCGCAGTAATAAAACAAACCACCGTAAATAACTAACTAACTTATGAAAACCAATCTAATTAACAGTTGCGTACTCGATATCTGTGGAATTCTCGTATTCGTACATATCTAAAGCAACAACTGCAGAGTCTCTGACAACCTCGTCGGAGTCTTCTTTGAACTTTTTCAGGACTGGCAGCACGTCGTCTGTGGCAATTGATCCTAGGGCCTCGGCTGCCTCGTGTCTCACCATAGGAGCCTCGGAGTTGTCACTCAGCACTTGCACCAAAGATGGAACGGTGACAGGGTTGCTTAGCTGCCCAAAGACGTATGCGATTTCGTGCTTGAACAGGGCAGATGGGTCCTGGAACCCTGTGGCCAGTGCCAGGCACGCCTCGTCGGTACCAATGTCTCTGAGGCGGAACATGGCTCTGTAACGTTCGAATAAAGGCGTTTGCTGGTCGTTCAGTATTTTGGTCAGCTTTTCAATCTTGAAATCCTGGTCCAGTGCTAGTGGAGGCGCTGGGTCAATAGAGGAGTATGCGCTGGTCTGCAGCTTCTCAGATTTGGCAGAGTCTGAGTTCTCCCACTTGATTCTCTCGATGGCCAGCTCGCAGGTCTGTCTGATCTCCAGCAGCGGGTCCTCCTTGTGGTACTGCTCCAGAAGCTGCAGCGAGTCCCTGTCGCCCAGCGCACCGAGCGCCTCAGCAGCCTCGTGTCTCACCATGCACTGCTGGGTCTGCTCGTCCTTCAGCACCTCTCTGAGAATAGGCGCACTGGTCAGGTTCTTGGTCTGCCCCAGCACGTACGCAACCTCGTGCTTCAGCAACTCGGACGAGTCCTGGAAACACTCCCCAATGTACTTGACGGCAGTGTCAGCTCTCTGTCTGTCCTGGTCGATCTCTGAGCCCACAGACTTCAGGTTGAACAGCGCCCTGAACCGGATTGCAAGCTTCACGTCGCCGGTTTTGTTCAGCAAAATGTCTCTCAGCTGCTCCAAGCTGCAGCTATCAACGTCCTCTTCGATGCTCATTGTGTTCTATCGCAGCTCTTCTGTGCTTTTAGCGGGAACTAATAATTTTAAGGTGTCAAAGTGAAAAATATTTTTCAGCTCATCGTGAAATTTTAAAAAAGAAAAGAAACTGGCACTTTTGCGGGTAAAAAGTTTTGGTGCTGTGCTGCGGGGCCTTATGGAGCCCATTGGGTGGTAAAGGATGCGAGACAGTTGTGCTAGCAGGACTTGGGGGTCTGGGGGGAGTGGCTGGCGGCTTGCTGGGCCCGCAAAGGCGGCAAACTCGCACTTATAGAGGGTTTCGCACGCGCATAACTGCAGTAAAAACCAAATATACAAATTTGCTAGTGGTTTTCACTGCTTACAAGAAAGCAAACGGTACAAACAGAGCCAAAAAGATGTCTTTCACCGCCATTGAAGCCGGCAGCCCCCTTGCGGGGTCTCTCAAGCAGGCATTGGCAGCCTCCAGGCTGGTAATTCCTTCGATTTCAGTGGGAAACGTGCCGCAACTAACAGTTGACCTGCTGATCCACAACTTTGGCTTCCAGCTAGTGGGCAGACTGGACCCTGTTTTCACATACCCGTTTGCTTCAGGGGCAGACTACGTTGCTGGGGAGGAGCAGACAGGCAAACCTGGGGGCTACTCGACCAGCCTGGACATCTTCCACAGCGAAGAGCTCAAACTGACCGTCTTGCAACAGAGATCGCCAGTACTGCCAGGGTACCAGGTCAACTTCATCAAACAGCTGGTACAGTTTGTGGAGAAGTATGACTTTAACGGCGTGGTGGTGCTGGACTCGACCGACTGCTCGACTGTCGCCAATATCAACTTTGAGAATCCTTTTGATGTGTACACCAACGAGAAGGAGCTCGTTGACAAGTTCCAGCAGCTGAATATCCAGACAGCTGCAAGCATCAGCGAGCCACAGCAAACTCTACAGCAGGACCAGCAGCAGGACGAGCAGCAAATCAGCCAGTTCTCGTCGTTTGTTATTAAGCTGGTGCATTCGCTGGACTCCAGCACCAACGTCCTGGCCATAACAATGTACGTGTATGAAGGGGACAACACCAACGATGCAATTGCCTTTTTAAAGAAACTGTCAGTATTGTTGCCACTGCCACTGCCACCGATAAATAATCAGCCTTCTTTAAAGTTTCCGAAATCGTGGGACGGCCTCTATGGAAGCAGACCATTACCATCTGCACTAGAAGAAGGGCTGTTCGGCTGATGGTTTTAGTGAATACACACTCCTAGCATTTTCTCCCTCATCAGAATAACCACTTGAACGACTAATCAGCGTTAAACATACATAAACAGCTTTAGAGCGTCGAACGCGTACCCGCAACTCCGGCCACAACTTTAAACCTTATCGTTGACCGTTGTTATCCAACCTCTTAGTAATTATTTATCAGCATTAGATCCAGCAGTTTATTTGCTCACCTGCATCAACGAAGTTTAGCAAAGTGACTATAAAGCTTGTAGTCCATTTCCTCTCTCAAAAACCAAGACATCTAAGAGATCTCGTTAGGCATAAATGACTGTCATTTATAAAGGTTTAAACTGTTTAACTGACGTTAACAACCCACTATATGCGGTTTATAAAACTGAATCACGAACTGGAAAACTAACGTTTCAGTATCAACAGCACTATGCAAACTTTATGCTGTACTTTGGTGCGGTGATGGTGTTTTTACTGATGCTGAAGAATATCTATTATAAATACAACGACTGGACGTATAGAAACTATAGACTTGAAAACAAAGATGCAAGCAAAATTTGGTTCAATTTTAGGATTTTGAACAGACTTATTGGAGCCTCAAGATTCATTTCCTACAAAAAGATATCACTGATTATTTCCCGGATCACAGGACTGCCACCTAGCTTGGGTACAATTATTGTTATTTTGGTTTCATCATTATACATTCTATGCTTTTTATTTATACCACATTTTTGGTATAGAGCATGCAAGGGATTTGGTACCGCGCCGTTAGCTGTTAGAGCTGCACTTATGGTTATGGGTATTACCCCATTTTCAATGATTTTATCGGGCAAAACGAACTTCATTTCTCATGTTACTGGTATCAGTTACGAGAAAGTTAATATTTTCCATCAATTTTTAGGCTGGATGACATTGTTTTTGACTTTAGTCCACATGATTCCATTTTATGTTCAGGATCTAAGAGAAGGTGGATACAAAGAAGTTG
Source organism: Starmera stellimalicola (assembly GCA_030580055.1). Taxonomy (NCBI): domain Eukaryota; kingdom Fungi; phylum Ascomycota; class Saccharomycetes; order Phaffomycetales; family Phaffomycetaceae; genus Starmera; species Starmera stellimalicola. The sequence continues at coordinate 731,419 of JAKTSD010000004.1, read as the reverse complement.
TTTTGAATTGGAAAACAAACATTCTGTACAAAAATGGGTATCCATCATTTGTGATTTTGACAGTAATGTGTTTTATGTCACTTAGAATTGTGAGAAATCAGTGTTATGAGTTTTTCCTAAACACACATTGGATATTGGGAGTTACCTACTTGGGTTTACTGATCTGGCATGTCGGTGATCAAGACAACTCAAATAAATACATTTTTGCATCATTTGGATTTTGGGGATTTCAAGTTTTATATAGAATTTTTGTTAAAACAACATTTAAACCCAACTTATTTGCATTTAGATCAAAGTCTGCAAGTTTGAGAGTTTTACCCAATGACGCTTTCCAAGTTTGTGTTTTAATTAGAGATTCATATGAACTAAAATGGTCACCAGGACAACATATTTATATAAGATTTGTTCATGGATTACGTACAATTGATAATCATCCATTTTCAATCTTAACTGCGTCTTCAGGTGATACTCCTACTGAGTTGAAACTGATAGTTAAGCCGCATAGAGGACTAACTAGGAAGCTGTACACTGAGCTTGTATCGGACTCGAAACAAGCCAAGGAGTATAAGATATTTATTGATGGTTGTTACGGCGGTATCAATAGAGATCCGTTATCATTTGATAAAGTTCTTTTAGTGTCATCAAATACTGGAATTACTGCCACGTTCTCCTTTTTGCAGTATTACGTTGCTAACCTAGACAATGCGTCTAGTGCGTTGCAAGAAATCGAGTTAGTGTGGATTATCTCTGATTTAAACTCAATTAACTGGGTGAAACATGAGCTCAACGAGTTATTTGATAAAATAGAGTTAATGGATGACTTGAAGTTGATGAGCAGGTTCAAGATACATATTTTTGCCACCAACTCGGAACTCAACCGACCGGTAACGGTTCCTACTGTCAGTGAAGTTAATAAAACTGAAATCAAACAGTTTAATCCAAACATCTCAATATACTCCAACCAAAAACCGGAATTGTCAACATTTGTTCCATCGTTGGGCTTTTCTACCGGTAAAAACATGATTATATGTTCGGGATCCAAGTCGGTGCAGAACGACGTTGGAAATGCAGCTTCTGTGCTACAAAGACAAGCTGTAAACAACACAATTCAGGAAATCTACCTTCATACCGAGAACTTTGGTGTGTGAAGAAAACGGATAAAAACGTTATGTGTCAAAATGTAAATCAATTTTTTTTTTGAAAGAAAACTGTATTTGTAAGCCTTTGCGTAATCATCCAAGCTATGCTCCACTTTTAGTAAGAAAGCAACCAACCAATTAAACAGAAGAAAGAGGCTGGGAATTCAGGAGGTGTCTGCTCTTAACAAAACAGGTGATTATACTAATTATTGCTATTCACTATGACGTTATTTTGCCTCCATTAAGTATAGCTAATGACGCTTAACTTTTCATTTAAATAGCAAGAGGAACCGCTTTTTCTTTTCTTTTTGCTCAGTACAAAGGACAAAGAGATGAGTGGCAAAAAAGTTGCAGTTATAGGAGCATCTGGTAAGACAGGATTTGCGGTTGTTAAGAAATTGGTTGAAGCAGGACAGTATGAGGTCACAGCCGTTATTAGGGACGCTAAAAAATCGCATTTGTTTGATGGATTGAGCATTGCAGACATTGTGGTCATCCCACTAGAAGAGACGGTTTCAAAGTTTGCATTGGCGCTTAAAGACTTTGATATTGTTGTGTTCACAGCCGGTACTAAGAACCTGGCAAATTTTGATGAAGTTGTCACTGTGGATTTAGACGGGGCTATCAAGATCATTGAGGCGTGTGAGAGCGGTGGAGTCAAGAGACTTGTCTTGACTTCCAGTATTGATGCCATGGAGAGAGATTTCTGGTCTGAAAGCCGGACTGCAAAGGTGTACTACATGTGCAAAAGAGCAGTTGACAAAATTCTGACTCAGGCCAAGGACTTGGAGTACACGATAATTGAGCCGGGCCCACTAGTTGATGAAGACGGTACCGGCAAGATTATGATTCCAAAAGACGCGTATATTGCGGCAATGAAGGACTTCAACTGGGGTGAGAACTACCTGGCTATCAAAGTTCCAAGAGAGGATGTGGCCAGTACAATTGTTGAGGCCTTGAGCAATGACAAAACCATTGGCAAGACGATTCCAGTTGTGGGCGGCGAGTACGACATCAAAGATGTGATTGAAAACTACTTATAGTGTGTGTTTGCTTATACATTTGCTTTATGAGTTTTTGTAGTGTTCTACTTGCGTGGGATTGCAGCTTTGACTGCGCTGATGATCTGTGGGTGGAACTGTTTGTTTGCGGCGATAATTCCATGCGAGTTGAGCGTTCTGCCCGTGGTGAAGTCAAGCGGGTTGCCTTGCATATCGCTTACAACTCCGTTGCTTTCTGTTATCAGCACGTTTCCCGCCGCGTGGTCCCAGATTTTCTCCCTGTAGCTGTAGTCCACAGGTAATCTGAGGTACACATCTGCCAGGCCCTTAGCCAGGGCGCAGTACTTGACCTGGGAGTCCAGGTTTAGTGTCTGGTCAACAGGTATTTTTAGCAGCTGTTTGATCTTGAGCTGGTCGTCGTGCGACGAGTGCGACTTCTCAACACCCTCGCACACAATCAGGTCCGACGTGGAGCCCAGGTTGTTCCGCATCGAGATTCTCTGGCTCTGGGCCAGATAGTCTCTGGTTATTTGCTGGTTGAACAGTTTACTGTAGAAGGCTCCGTGGCCTCTGACGGCAAAGAACAGCCCGCCCTTGTAGCTGGGCGATCTCAGGTCGTCAGGCAGGTTAGGGCACCCGATGACGCCCAGCTGCACGATTCCATCGACTATCAGCGCCAGGCAAACAGCGTACTGGTCGCCTCTGAGGAAGCCCTTAGTGCCATCAATGGGGTCCAGCGCCCAGAACCTGCCCTTGGGGCCCCCGGAAGAGTTCCCCTGATCAATTACAGCGTCGATCTGGTGCAGCGAGTCCAGCTGTGGGCCCAGCAGCTCCCTGGTGGCCCCGTCGTACTGGTACTCCTTATCGAAGTGCACATTGTTCTGTGTGATCTCTTGCAGCACTTTGGCACCCACTGCTGGGTTCTCCTGCAGGTCAGCAGAGTCCTCTTCGCCCACCACCTCGTCTGTAGGGAAACTGTGCTTGATGGCGTTGATTATGATTGCCTGGGCTGAGAAGTCGCCTACTGTGACTGGCGATTTGTCCAGTTTGGTGATGGTGCTGGCAGCCCTGTTGGCCACCAGGCCCTCGCTGACTGCGCGCACCAGCACCGACGCCTTCTGCACGGCCAGGCGTGCGACAAACAGCTCCTTTTCGTACATTTTGGGAGCTCTGGGTGTGTCTAGTCGTTTGCGTGGTTGCTCTGTCCGCCTGGACTTTTTTATCGTCCGCCTAAACTGCCCGCCTAACTTTTTGTCGCCCGCCTAAATGTTTTTTCCTCCGCCTGAATTTCTCTCCCGCCACTCACTCTGCACCCGCCTAAATTTCTCTCCACCCGCCTAAATTTCTTCTGACACCCGCCTAAAACTTTTTTTCTCCGCCTAAATCTCTTTCGGCACCCGCCCAAAGCTTTTCCTCCGCTGCAGCTTCAAAAAAATCGCCGAACACAAAAAGGTCTCACAACGTAAACAAACAACGTTTCAGCCTCCACCAGTGTCTACAGCGTGATAGCGGTGCTATTTTGGACGTGAGCAGAGAGTGCAGCAGCATAGAGTGTTCTAGCGGGTTTACTTGTGTGGTTTAGCGGGTCTTTTGCGTGTGTAACGAACATTGTGTCGTACCAAACAGCAAAACACAACACAGCGACTTGAGCGAGCTAGGAGGAGTATGACATCTGCCGCAAACATCGCAGTCTCACCAAAACCAAACTCAACTTCTTTGCTTCCGACGGACGTCACCATCAAAGGGCTCAAGGACTCGAGCAGCTCACCAACAGCTTCCAGCGCAGACAACATCGTCTGGAAGGACCTGGGCGTCTATTTAGAGAGCCTCAACGAGATCGACTCAGCTGAAACCAGCTCCAAGTTCAAGAACAGCTGTAAAATCGACAAGCCGTTATCGGCCAGTTTCAAATTCAGAGTCTGTAACATCTGCAACAGACCTATTCTGCTCTCTCACCTAACGACGCACATCCAAGCTTGTCTGGAGATGAGGCAGAGCAGAGAGAAGCCGGTCAGTGTGGAGGTGGAGGACGAGAAGGGCTCGTCCACCCCTGCCAGTACCGCTAACAACAGCACCAAAAAGAGAAAGAACGACGATTCCACGCCTGTGCTAAAGAAGAAGGCCAAGGCCAGCAGCTCGACGCCCAAGTCCTCTGCCGGGTCCACGGTGACCAAGAAGAGAAACGGCAAGCAGAAGGGGCCGGTGGACGTGGAGAAGCAGTGCGGTGTGGCCCTGGCGGATGGCGGCTTCTGTGCGAGATCGCTGACGTGCAAAACGCACTCGATGGGCGCCAAAAGAGCCGTGCCAGGCCGTTCTGCTGCGTACGACGTGCTTCTGGCTGCGTACCAGCACAAGAACCAGGTCAAGATTGCCGGACAGGCTGCCAAACTGCAGGCGGAGAAGGACGAACTGATCCATGGGGGCGAGACGGCGCTGGACTCGGACGAGGAGACCCAGCAGGTGCTCAGCGGAGTGTCGCGGTCGTTCCCACTGCCCCTGGAGAGAAACAACCTGGTGCCAACCAGAATCAGAACCAACTTTCTCAGAATGAGAGAAATGTTTGCCGGAGCGATCTTGCCCAGAATCACCAACAGCAACGGTGTAGGTGGTATCAACGGGAGAACGGCGCTGCTGGATATTGACCGGTCAACAGAGCACCTGTTCCTGGTTCGGGCTCCGCAGAGAATCATGCTGAACAAAAACAACATTGCTCAGCAGCAGGCGCAGCAGCCACAGCAGCAGGCACACCCTCAGGTGCCGCCGCAGCAGCTAACACAGCAGCAGAGAAACGCCATCCTGGCACAGAGGGCCCAGCAACTACAGCAGGCGCAGGCGCAGCAGCGTTGATTACATGTAATTACACTTATAGTAATAGCTGGCGTTGAACACCAGTGCGGCAGCCAGTGCTAACCAGCTGGGTCTCAGCAGCAGGGCGCACACGCTGATGTAGTGCGCCGGGTCGAACTGGAAGAAGCCGTTCAGCATGATGAAGAAAGCCAGCTGGAACGCAAACCCTTCCCACATGTACACCTGCTTTGCGTACACCAGCACGTTGAGCACGATGGACTGGAAGCTGTTGATCATCACTGTGCGTGTGAACTTGGAGTTGAGCTGGCGCAAGCCGTTGGCTGCGAGCTTGGCCCTGTCGAGGTCGAGCGACTGCTTGAGTCTCAGTGCCCACAGGTGCTCGTCCTTAGGCCCCAGCCAGCCCGTGCCGTTTTCCGGGTCGGTGTCGAGGGGCACGATGGACTCCACGGGGCCCCCGTTGTTGACTGCGATGACCGGGGTGCCGAACTTCATGGCCTCCAGCGGCACGATGCCGAAATGCTCGAACGACGGGGTGTAGAGCAGCGCCTGGGCCCTGGAAAGAAGCAGTTCCTTCAGGTTTGAGGTTATGGACGGCAAGAAGACAACGTCGCGCGGGTTCTTGGAGCCCAGCACGAGCTCGTCGTCGCCGTAGTGGCTGCTGAACACGGTCTTGTATGTCAATTGCAGCTCGTCGCAGTACTCGTGTAGCTTAGCCAGGTAGTTTCGATTTTCCGCCACGAGCGGGTCGTACCCGCCAGCCACCACGAGCTTTGCGCTGGCGCTGCCCGGGTTCTCGCGCCGGAACACGTGGTAAGCGTGGAGTGCCAGCTGGATGTCCTTCTTCTCTTCAAACCGGTTGATGCTGAGGAAGAAGTCGTTTTGGTCGAGCGCCAGTCTGCGGAACAGCTGCTCAGTCTCCGGAGCCACCACCTCCTTGGCCATGTTGACGCACGGGTAGATCACGCCAGGCTGCTTGTACTTGCTGAGCACGGTGAAGGTGTCCTCGAACACGGACTTGGTGAAGTTGGAGTTCACCACAATGCCGTCTGCAGCATACATGGTGAACTGCTCGAGCAGATCGAACGGCAGCCGGTACAGCTTTCTCACCAGGCTGTCGTGGCGAGCCAGCTTGAGGTCTGGGAAGTGGCAGTAGAACAGGATCCGGGCCACGTCGTTGGTGTGTGCGTGCAGCAGCGGCAGGCACACCGACAGCTGGTCCACTATGAAAAAGTCTGTGGAGCGTGCCACGCCCGTGTACACCAGCACCAGCGCCAGGTACAGCTGTCTGAGCGACGCGAACAGGATCTTGAACCTGTGGCACAGGCTCGTAGGCAGGAAGTCGCCGTGCACCACCACTTTCAGCTGCCCAGCACGCACCTCCTCGAAGCAGTGGCTTCTGTCGCAGTGCGACGTGTAGATGGTCACCTCGTGGCCCTCGTTCTGCAGGCCCAGCGCTGCGTCCACTATCAGGCGCTCCGCGCCTCCGATGCCCAGGTCTGGGTGCACAAACGCGATCTTCTTGGGCTGCATTGGTGGTTTGGTGGTTTCGCTTTGGCTTTGGCGCTGGAATTTTTCAGGCTGCGTGGCGCAGTCACTTTGGGGCAAAGTAAGGGTGGCGCAGTAACCAGTGGCGCAGTACACGGTTGTGGCGCAGCTAATTGCCTGCCTGACCTGCTGGTGCCGCCTGACCTGCTGGTGCCGCCTGGCCTGCTGGTGCCGCCTGGCCTGCTGGTGCCGCCTGGTGCTTGCAATGCTGCGCTATGCACAGTGCTATTGACAACGCCTTATCATGGGCTTACACCGTAACCTTGATCATCACCATTATTGTATGCGGTAGTCTTTCACTAGCTGCTCTATCAGTGCCTGCGAGGCTGGCCCGGCCTTCCAATATGCCAGGCACAGCATACCCTCGCTTGTAGCTTGCTGTGGCCCACCAAGAACAGCCAGGTTGAACGCAGTCGCCTGCTAAGACAAAAGTTCAAGTTAGACAGTACGCACAGGGAAAGGCACTTCTCTACTGTATAAGTAGATGTACACCTACCCGCACACTTGTAGCTTAACATATCTCACTCCACTACCATCATTTACGTCAATCTAAACCGCACTTATTGTCACAGCTGGCCGTTATTAATACTTTACAACAGTAATACACTGTCTACTGTGCAATGGCTGTGTAACAAGTATTATGACCACTAGGTAACCTGCCACTGCTCTTGCTAACCGCTCTCTGTATGAGCCATGGCGAAGTCACACTGCAGAAACACAGTAAAAGGCGTATAGACAAGGTCTATGTTTGTATAGGATATAGTTATGTAGATTCCAGTGATATTGATTAAGCTTACAGTTGTTACCAAGTTAATCACCAATTTTATATCTGATACAGCTCACTAGTTTTGCAAGTAATGTAAAAGCGTCACCTGCTATTCAATAATGTGACCATTGATGGTTATATATATGACTTCCATTTAGTGTGGTAAGTGTGAGATTGTAAATTAGAGTTTGTCAGTGTGTTCACAGAGAGTTATAAGATGGCCATAACATTTACTTTATAACCATTAAGTGGAATGTTTATTGACTACCATTTGCTATGTACGCATTTTTGGTTGTATAGTGCACTCGGTGGTATTTGTATGAGCATGTAAATGATCTAGACCTTGGATCCACATTACACTGCTTCTTGGGAGGCGTTACAGTGATGAACGACAAATACTTTCGTGCAAGCGATTTAGTTCCTACTACAGCCTGATTATGGGTATGAAACAAACCAAGTTGTGGTGGGCCTAACCAGTTATATACAATTACGGCCTTTAGTCTGGTGGTTTCAGAGTAGTGTTAATAGCTGATAAAATGTTTTGGGCCACTCTGTGTCGAATTAGTGAGCTGGCTACGCGTGGCTCTTCCTGGCTCAATTCTGCGCAGCCTTAAACACCTTATTGGCCTTGTGCGCAATCATGTCGGCCTTGATCTTCTTCGCCGTGCGCTTTCTCTCAACCTTGCCCTCAAACTGAGCCGCAGAACGCGCGTCAAACTCACTGAATCTAAAACTGTCCCGGTTGTACACGCACTCGATGTCCAGGAAGTGTCTGCCAAAGTCTCCGTTGTTGAACCTGGTTATAAACCCAATAGCCACGCTCTTCTCGATGCTAGGGGTAAGAGGTTGCTGGGAAACGGCCTGTAGCAGCTGCTCGATGTTGTTAGTGGGCTCGCAGTAGCGTCTGTAGGCTCGTGGGTCCTGCAGGTTCATCATGTACAGCAGAAAGTCGCATTGAACGACCGGATCAATTGCGTTGGAGTTGATGCTGTGTATCACACTGAGAGCCAGCATGGTTTTGGCGTCCTCAGCACGCGGGATCATGATCCCTGGCGTGTCGTACACCAGGATAGGCGGGTCCTGGCTCACTCTGATGATCTCGGACGTGGTTCTGGTGACTCCCGGCTGGAACCCGGTCTTGGCCACCTTGCTGGCACTGTGCAGTCCCACAGCACGCAAGCTGTTCACCAGCGTGCTCTTGCCCACGTTGGGCATCCCAGTGATCATGCACCGCAGCCCCAGAGGCGGAGGTGGGTCCATCTCGTAGTAAATCTGCTGCAGGTACCGGATCAGCAGCGTGGTGTCCCGCTTCGCCCTCGGGTCGATGAACATGAACTTGTCGCCCGACTGGTCGTGCCACCTGGTGAACATATCGATGTCCAGCTTGCACAGGTCTCTCTTGGAGTACAGCACGAGCTTCTGTTTCTTGCTGAGGGCCCGGTCCACGAGCACATTTCGCGTGGACACAGGTGCTCTACCATCCCTAACCTCGATAACAAGGTCCAGCTGGGGCGCCAGGCGCTCGATGTGCGCCAGGGCCTTTCTGTGGTGCCCTTTGAACTCTGAAAGCAGCACGTTGTACTTGGGCAGGGAGAACCGTGGCACAAAAAAGGACATTATGTGTAGTGCGTGGTGTGTGGGGTGTGTTTAACTGTCGTAGTCCTTAGCTGTTGGCTGGTGCTTTAGCTGGGTATTCTGCAGAAAGAAGAAGGAGAAAGGTAAGTAAAAATTTTAGGCAGAAGCCCAGGAGAAGCCCAGAAGGAGCCCAGAAGGAGCCCAGAAGGAGCCCAGAAGGAGCCCAGAAGGAGCCCCGGCGGGAAAAATTAGGCAGAAAAAATTAGGCAGAAAAAATTAGGCAGAAAAAATTAGGCGGGAAAAATTAGGCAAAGGATTTAGGCAGGAAAAATCAAAAGCCAGGTGGAGCATTTGGGCGGAAGAAAATTTAGGCAGGAAAGCCAGGCGGAGAGATAGAAACTTGGAAGAAGTTTGGGAGAAAAACTTTTAGGCGGAAAGCACCAAGATGCCACTAGTGATATTCTCCGGGTTCCCAGCCAGTGGAAAGTCCACCAGGGCCCAGCAGCTGAAGAGCGAGCTGGAAGCCAAGATTAGCAGCCTGAGCAGCGGTGAGCCAGGCGCAAACATGAAGGTTGTGGTGCACTCTGACGAGAGTTTGGGCATCCAGAAAGAGCAGTACAGAGAGTCGCTGACTGAAAAGTCGCTCAGGGGCCTGCAGATGAGTGCTGTGAAGCGAGACCTGTCGCGAACCACCATTGTGATCCTGGACTCGCCAGCGTACATCAAGGGCTTCCGGTACCAGCTCCACTGTGACGCAAAGGCGCTTTCCACGTCGTGCTGCATCATCCACACGCTGGCTTCGCCAGAGGTGTGCCACCAGTGGAACCGCAACAGGCCTGCAGACCTGCAGTGGGCGCCAGACCTGCTGGACCAGCTGATCATGAGGTACGAGGAGCCGGACGGCAACTCCAGATGGGACTCGCCTCTCATACCCATTGCGTACGACGACTCCCAGATCCCGTTCGGCGACATCTGGAACGCCATCGTGCTGCAGAAGGCCCCAACAGCAAACGCGTCCACGCTGCTCAAGCCCGCCATCAAGACCAACTACCTCCAGGAGCTCGACAAGTCCACCCAGCACGTGATCAGCAAGGTTATCGAGTTCGAGGACCTCAACACGGGCCGAATCAAGATCGACGAGGACCTGTTCCTGGACCTGCCGCCCCAGGGCGTCTCCAACGCGAAGCTCCAGAGGATCAGACGGACGTTTGTCACTCTGAACAAGCTTAGAAGCCTGGACACGGACAGAATAGTGCCAATCTTTGTCGAGTACCTGCAGAGCAACATCAACAGGGAGTAGGCAGCTACACAGTGGTAGAGCACTGCTTTAGGCTTTGTATGTAGTCAAGATAAATGGGTATTCTTCATCTAGTAGTGGTGTTCCAGGAAGAGTCCCCACGCTGTTCAGCTTAAAAGTGGCTAGCTGTCGCTCAGTGGCTTTTGCTTGGGCAGGGCTTCCGTTTAGTATGTATTTGGTCCAGTGACTGGTTCACCAGTTGGCTGTGATCTACACCGGACAACTTCATTCCTATTTACACAGTTTATACAGGTGTGGGTAGACGGTCTGCTCCGGGTCCTCCTCCTGGAGCAGCTGCAGCAGGCTGGCCCTGGAACTCTCGTCCAGCACCAGCTCAGTCTTGACGAACTGGTTCATTTCCGTGGACAGCAGATGTTCAACGTCCGCCTTGGACCCGTACTGCGTGACAGTCTCGATCAGCACGTTCCACGGTCTGCTGTCGATGCAGCTCAGGTTCTGCTCGTCCTTCTTGCTGAATCTCAGCAGCGAGTTCCAGAACCTGAACACCTCAGCAGTGTTGACTGCCTTCAGGTACGAGATCAGGACAAACTCGACCGCCTCGTTGCTTGGGGGTGCCCTGTCGAACAGCAGCGCGACAATCTCGTCAAACTGCGACACCAGCTTGAGGTCGGTGAACTCGCTGAACAGGTGCTGCTGTGTAGATAGTCTCAGCAGGTTCAGTTTAGTCTCGTCAGATAGCTCAAACTCGCAGTCCTGGTAGTTCATGATCTTGAGCACGTTGCACAGCTCCGCCATCTTGAGGTCAAAGTTGTGGTTCAGCTCGCTCTGCGACTGGGTCTCCATGGGGTTCAGGCTGATGTTGGTGAGCAGCTTTTGGATGAACTCGTTGAGCTGTGCCTCGCTGATTTTCTCGCCGCACAGCACCTGCTGGTACAGGTTGCCGCTGAGCTTGTCCACCTTGACCTCGTTTGGCGCCACCAGGCTCAGAATGGTGTAGAACTTGTCTCTCTGGCTGAAGTTGACGCTGTCTGGCTGTAGTGGGAAGCTGTTTTCGAAGAACTCAATGTACTTGTTGGCACCAGCAGTGCGCGCACCCGCGCTGTCGCGCGCACGCAGGATGTCCACGAGCTCGCTCAGCTTCAGGCTCTCCAGGTCGTCGATGATCACGTCCAGGACCCTGGTAGCCAGTGCCTGGTCTGCCCGGATGTCCTGCGACAGTGGCAGGAACGACTTGAGGTCTGCGAGCTGGAGCTGCTGGCGCACAGTGGCCTCTGTGGCCGCGGTGGCGGCGGTGGCGGAGTAGAACCGTCTGAATATACCGTCGAACACCGAGTCCGAGCCCGTGAGCCCGCCGTAGGCAGGCCGCTTGGAGTGGCGGTCCACCTTCTTGTGCTGGTACTCCTTCTCGTCCACTGGGGCATCGTCAAAGCCGTTCGCCATGTGCTGCTTCCGGTACAGGTGCTTCTCTTCGGGCTTGCACCACAGGTACTCGAGGTTGAGCTCTGCGCGCCGCTCGCTGGTGAGCATGTGGATGGACACGTTGTCGTAGTTGGCGATGATCCAGCTGTTGACGCCGAGACCGAACTCGTAGTCGCGCGAGATGCGCGCCTTGGGGTTCTTGCGCTTGATTCTGCGCTTGAACCGCACCAGCGAGTTCTGCTTCAGCAGGCCCTCCACGTCCGGGTAGATGCCCAGCTCGCGCTTCATGAACATCTTGAGCTCGTTGATGGCCTTTTGCAGGTGCTTAGGGCTCTTGCCCGTGCAGATCACCATGTAGTCGCTCATCGACTGGTACGGCAGGTCCACGTCCTTGATGTCGAAGATCTTGATCTCGTCCACGCCCAGCTTGTCCACCATGAAATCAACGATCGGCTCCACGCCCTGCGGCGACCCTGGCGGGATCACAGGCTTCTCTGCCTTGAAGATGGGTCTGCTCAGCGCTGACGTTTGCTCTTCTCTGAGGTACCACGGCACGTCTGCGGCCTCTGGGGCGCCTGCTGCGCCCCCAGTGGCTCCAGTAGCTCCAGGGGCCCCAGCGGGGCCGTCCTGCGCCGCCTGCTCCTGGGCCGCGCCCTTTCTGAGCGCCAGCTGCTCCTCCATCTGCTCCGCAGTCAGCTCAACCTCGTCCTGCGCCCCCGGCTGCCCAGCGCCTGCCCGTCCGAGCACCACCGCCCCGCTAAAAAGCCTCTGCGCCCTGCCCGCACCGCCCGCAACGCACACGCGCCCGTTCACACTTCTCACAGCACCGCAAAGCATCCTTTCGCTGACTATTTGCACTTTACTGAGTTTCTGCAATTTTTTATTTTATTTTATTATTTTATATTTTAGTTCAGTGTATTAGCGACACCAGGCAGTATGAGCACGGAGGCTGTGCTGCGGCACGAGATCAAGCGCTGGGAGCACGAGTTCCGCAAGCAGCACGGCAGGAACGCCACCAGGGACGACATCAAGGCGGACAAGGAGATCCAGCAGAAGTACAGGCAGTACAAGACGTGCAAGATGAGGCCGCAGACGCCCCAGAAGAGGCCTGCGACGTGCTTCCAGACGCCCCAGAAGACGTCCCCGGCAGTGGGGGCCGCGCTCGAGGTGCACGAGAGCCCCATTCTGGCCGAGGAGCTGGGCCCCACGCCGCAGCTCAACGGCAAGGTGATGAGCATCCTGGAGGCGGTGTCGAGCCCGCAGTTCGCGACTCCGCAGCACCAGCGCCACGCGCGCAGGCTCAGCTTTGCGGGCAACAGCCCCTCGGGGCCCCGCGCGGACGCTACGCCCCAGAAGAGCGTCAGCAGGCGCCTGAATCTCGCAGTGCACGCTGTGGACTCCACGCCGTCGTACTTCGCCAGGGAGGAGCGCAGCACCCCGCTGAGCGCCGCCTCGCCCTCCCCGCTGGCGTCCCAGCGCATCACCAAGGGGCTCAGCACCATCATCTCAGAGTTCCGCGACATTCAGCAGGAACTGAAATCCGTCGCGTTCGAGGACCCAGACATCAAGCCCGTGGCCCCGCTGGCTGCAGGCAGTGCGCCTGCCAGCGACGGAGATGCGGGTGACTCCCAGGACGACGCAAACCCGGACAGCAAGCTGCCTAGGTGGAAAAAGAAGAACCCCAAGCGGTCCACCAGAAGATGGAAGATCAAGGCCAGACCCGACCTGGACAGCACCATCGAGGACGAGGAGGTTGGGCTGGCGATTGATGAGTGGAAGCACGCTGGGGACACGCCTGTGAGGGTAGCAGCGGACTCAGGGGGGCCTGAAGACGACTTTTCCTCAGACGAGGAATGGTCAGACACAGAAAGAGAGTTTGTCCCAAGAGACACGTCAATCCCCATCAACTCGGGCAAGGCCGTCCAGCACAGGAACTTTAAGAGGCTCAAGCTGCGCACCAACAAGAAGGGCAGGTTTGGCAAGGGGCGGAGGTAGACAACAATAAAGCTGAACAATGTAGTAAGTAGTTCTAATGTATCAATGATGAAATAGAATGCTGAGGCTAGCAATCATGGAGATACTAGTGTGAGTAGACCTGGGATATCTAGGGAGATATAGCTATTATTGGCCCTGATGGATAGGAATATCATCAAAAGGGTGAATGTATCACAGTCCAAAAGAGATAATATCTATTTATGTCTTACTGCTGGTGTATGAGCTGCTGGTCACAGATTGATGGGTAGGCTGTGTGTGTGGGAACTGGCTTGTTACACATGTGAGGAGTTGAGGTATATAAACAGAACGAACAAATGATAACCAGCGCATAACCTGCTATACCCTTATTAGCAGCGTAGTACTGGCAGACGTCACAGCAACAATGCCCAAGTACCCATCAGCACTCACCACTATGTGCCCAATAACTAACTACGCACCTAGCGCACCAAGTGAGCAGACATCCACCTGAGGTTAACAGCCACTAATAAACATGTAAGGCTAGTAATACCAGCTGGTGGGTTTATAGAGTAACCTAACCAAGCTAAACTGTCTGACAGTTACTGCACACTACAGGAAGCAGTGCTGATGAGCATGATTTTGCGTGCAGACTATGGATGACCCTTTGGTGAACTGAGTGAGCTCTACAGTGATCTAAAGAGCTGCTAGTTCGACACACCACCGCCAGTAAGCACATAGACCCAATAGAACACAGGAAGCTGAGAGCACAGTAACCACACAAACCCAATAGAACACAGGAAGCTGAGAGCACAGTAACCACACAAACCCAATAGAACACAGGAAGCTGAGAGCACAGTAACCACACAAACCCAACTAGAACACAGTAAGCTCAGCAAACCCAACAAATCAAGTAAGCTCACGCAAGGTAACACGCCTAACACACATAGGCCCGCATCTCACCATCAAATGGTAAGTAACATACATCCAATTATTTACCCAAATGAACTGAGAACCTATGCCACTTGCCCTGGTTCTGGTTGAACTTTAAAGCGTCCTTCATAAACATGGTCAGTAGATCTACAACCAAACTAATACACATCAATACCTAATACACTAATGAGCAGTCAGCAGCTGCAGCATTCCCTCAATCTTCTGTGCTTCTCTGGCCTTGTCGATCTCCTGTCTGATCTTCTTGCGCAGCGACAGCACCAGCTCCTCCAGAATAGTAGACTTCTCTATGGTGGAGCCGTACATCTCCAACACGACCGCAACCCAGTCTGCCACGGTGTTGACGCTTCTCACGTCCTCGACGGCCTTCAACGCCCAGGTCAGCAGTGGCTCCAGAGTGGTGTCGTCACGGCCATACAGCGAGGCCCTAACTTTACCTCTTTTCTTCAGCTCCTCCAGTATGGTCAGGGACACCTCCTTAGACACTCCCGGCAGGAACGCGTCGTCCAGAGCCTCGCTCCACTTGAAGCTGTTGAGGTGCTTCTCGTATGGGCGCAGCTTCTTGACTGACTTGGATGGTTTACTGTCTATGTGGATTCTGTGCTCTTCTTCTCCCAGATACTCGGCACCTCTCATCATCTTCTTGAACGCGTTGGACTTGGACGACTTGGCAGGTGCGCTGGCCTTGTTCTTAGCGTCTGTCTTTCTGGTTCTGATGGAAACCAGGCCAGATGTCAGGCCTGCAACAAAATGCTTCGAGTCTGGAGAGACCCCACAGCTCAGCACACTGCCGCCAAACTTCCAGCCAAACTTGACCTCCCAGTCCACCATGTCAAACACCTTGACATGGCCGTCCAGGGACCCTGCCAGGATCCCTCTGTTGCCCTGTGCGTTGGCGAGGCACGTGACTGTTTTCTGGAAGTTGGACATCTCGTGGACGAGCTTGCCCGCTGCAATGTCCCACACCTTGATGGACGGTCCGCCCGCTGTACACATGGTGGTGGGTGTGATGGGCAGGATGTCCTCGACTGGGGAGCTCTGGTTGAACTTTGCGACGGGCTGGGACCCGACTCGCGAGTCGAATATCCGGACGTACCCATCGTAACAGCCCGTAGTGATCAGGTTCGACGACGGGATGAAGCTGGCCGTTCTGATGTAGTCCTCGTGGTCGCCAAACGTTATTACGGGCTCGTGGGCGCTGGAAATGTCGTACAGTCTGGCGACTCTGTCGTCTGAGGCCGTCAGCAGGTTCGTCGACACCGTCGGGTGGAACTTGGTGACGTGCGTGGGATGTGTAGACGGGTTGATGGTGACCAGCAGCGTCCGTGGCTGCACGGCATCGAATATCTGCACCAGGCCAGACGCATCACCAGCCACTAGCAGCTTCCCATCAAACCTGTACTCCCCGGAGTACACTGTGTCCTTGAACCGCGAGAACGTCTTGGCCACCTCCCTGGTCTTGGACGAGAACACCTGGATTCTGGTGCTGCTGGTCACCGCAAAGTCGTGCGGTGAGACTGGGTTAAAGCAGATGTGGTTGACTGCGTTGTGCTCCTTCACCAGCTGTGTGTTCGTGTATCCTCGCCAGTATCTCTGCTCGGGCGTGGTCTGCGCTGGTAGCACTGGCGCCTTGTGCGGCACCACTCTCTGTCTGTTTGCGGACATCTTCTCTCGCTACCTGTGCTTGGTCCCAGCTAAAACTGCTGGGAAAATATTTTTTGCTGTGAAAAATTTCGATGTGGCGCGTACCGCCTCGCGATGGGGTGCGGCGCGTACCAAACGGTCGATGTGCGCGTACCGCCCTGCTGGGCAGGTAGCCAGCGTGTGCTGCCATAGTGCAAAGCAGGCTGCAACTGCCACTAACCACATATTAGCACGCTGGCACAGTAAGTACACAGTAAATGTTCAAGCTCAGAGAAAATATCCAATAACACGTAGAGTAGCCTGTCAGTCCACGCAGGAGTCCATCCATGCAAAGAGGAAGTTTCTTTTCCTTGGATGAAATGTGTCAGTTCATCACTGTAGAAAGAACAGGAAGTACTGTCTGGGGTGTAATTAAACCACTACAACTTTGCCAGTAGGTAGACTTACCATCAGAGAGGGTAGATCTCTGGTAGTAATCACATCAAGTAGCCTAACTGCAGTCATCATCCTTTGCACACAATTAGTCAAATGATCCATCACACACCACACACATCCATCACTACACAAATGATTCATCACATAACATCCATCACTACACAAAGATCCGTCAATACAGTTATGTACGAAATGACATATCCCAGTAACGCAATATCTAGCATATAAAGTGCCTGTAAGTACAAAAACTCAACACTGAACTAGTCTGCAGCAATTTACCATGTATCTGAAAACACCTTTGGGTTACCGACTCTCTCAGTTCCGACACAACTACCCACACAACTACCAATTCTCTTATAGAATGGCTTAAAATGAATGAGCCAACCTTAGCTTAAACCAAATAGCATACACCACGGCATGAACAATTCAGAACCTCAACGTCAAGTTTCGCAAGGTTATCCAGAACTATCTGTCTAGCACTGTAACGCCAGGTCAGGACAATACAAGGGCTTAAAGTTACGACACAGCCATCAAGCACAGCAGCTCTAAAACTAACAGCCACACTGGGCTCCAACAGCCTCTTCACCCCAAGGAAAGGTTACCTAGAGCCCAGCTGCTCGAGTCCAAGCCGATCAAGTCCAAACCTGAGAAATTGAAAATTGATACCACTATCTGTGAAGCACCTGCTGAGCCTCTTTCTATGGGAGTACCATATACGGCTACAGCTGTAAGCTCCAGGCCCAAGCAGGCACGACTTCTCGCTAGATGGTGCTGGCTAACAGCTACCAGACTGTAGTCAGTGCGCCCCTACCATATTAATTGTCCCTACCGTTTCTGGCAATGTTAACAGCGCAAGAAAGCTGCCAGCAGCTGTTTAGGGGCCACTAGCAGAGAGAATGGCAATTGAGCAGACGAGTTTGTGGGCGCCGCTGCCAGTGACCGCCAGGGCCAGGCCATCACGCCTGGCATACGACGCAAAGAGCGACAGGGTCGCGTACTGTTCCGGGAAGTCGGTGTTCCTGAGATCTGTGGCAGACCCAGCACAGTGTGTGCAGTTCACGGGCCACAACCACAGCACGACCGTGGCCAGCTTTGCGCCTTCCGGGTTCTACGTGGCCAGTGGGGACGAGGCCGGCAACGTCAAGGTGTGGGACGCCGTGGGCGAGGAGCACCTGGTGAAGGGCGAGTACCAGATCATCAATGGGCCTATTAACGACATTGCGTGGGACGCAGACTCGCAGAGGCTGATTGCGGTCGGTGACGGCAAGGAGCGCTACGGGCACGCGTTTACCTGGGACTCAGGGAACACCGTGGGCGAGATTGCGGGCCACAGTGCCCAGATCAATGCCGTCGCCATAAAGCCTAGCAGACCGTACCGTGCCGCCACGGTGTCGGACGACGGTGCCATGGTGTTCTACCACGGGCCTCCGTTTAGATTCAACTCCAGTGTGAGGGGCAACCACACCAACTTTGTCAGGGACGTCAGCTACTCCCCAGACGGAGCGTTTATCGTCTCTGTGGGCGCAGACAGAAAGATCGTGGTGTACGACGGCAAGTCTGGCGAGGTTGTCAAGACGCTGGGCGACGGAGTCGTCAACGGGGGCATCTTTGCGGTCAGCTGGGTCGACAACGAGAAATTCGTAACCTCATCGGCAGATTCTGCCGTCAGGGTTTGGAACGTTGCTACGGGCGAGCTGGTCAAGCAGTGGGCACTCGAGAACAAGCTGGACAACCAGCAGGTTGGCGTGGTTGCGGCTGGCAAGTTCATTGTGTCGCTGTCGTTCAATGGTAACCTCAACTATTTTACTGAGGACAGCGATGAGCCGGTTAGAGTCGTCTATGGGCACCAAAAATCCATAACTGCCTCCACCATCACTGACGGGTACTTGTTCAGTGGTAGTTACGACGGCAGAATCGTCAGATGGGACCTGCAAAGCGGCGTCTCCAACGATGAGCGCAGCCACAAGAATTTAGTCGTTGGGCTGCTGAGCAGCAAGGACCAAGCCGTCTACTCAGTGGGCTGGGACGATGTGGTGCAGTCCCTGGATGGCAAAGTCTCCATCAGCTTGGACTCCCAGCCTAAGCAGTCGGCTGTCTACAAAGACAAGATAGTTGTGATAACCACCAACGACGAGCTGATTCTGATCCAAGACGGTAAGGTTGCTGTGACTAAGAAGCTCAGTGCCGCGCCTACTGCTGTTGGTATCTCCAAGGACAAAATTGCCGTTGGGTTCCAGGACTACTCGATCAAACTGTTTGACTGCTCATCCTGCGAGGAGATTGGCTCGCTGCAGTCGGTAAGAGCCGTTCCAAGCTATGTGTCGTTCTCACCAAACAACGAGCTTGTAGCAGTCGGTGACAACAGTGGTAAGATCGTGCTGTACTCTGCTGAGACCAAGGAGGTGGTCACCTCTAGATGGTCGTTCCACACAGGTAAAATCAACTCCATCTCGTGGAATAAGGACAACAACCAAGTCGTTTCCGGGTCCCTGGACACCAACATCATTGTGTACAGTGTTGACAAGCCAAGCAAGAACACCAAGTTTGCCAACGCACACAAGGACGGTGTCAACGTGGTTGAGTGGATCAGCGAAACCGAGATTGTCACCGGTGGTAACGATGCTACTATCAAAAAGTGGGTTCTTAAATAAGAGGCTGTAGTCAATCAATAAAGGTGATAATGATAGATGATTATAGCTAGTTGTTACTTGGCTATTTGTGAATGTATACTATCAATAAACTAACCATATTACTAGGTTATGAGACTTGGTTATAGTGAACAATACAGACTAACCAGATATTACTAGATTAGACTTGACTGTAATAACAATAAACAGACTAACCAGATATTACTAGATTAGACTTGACTGTAATAACAATAAACAGACTAACCAGATATTACTAGATTATCAGACTTGATGATAGTGAATGATAAACAGACTAACTAGATATTACTAGATTATCAGACTTGATTATAGTGAACGATAAACCGGATGTATCATCATTGAGTAAGAGTTTGTGTATCAGAAGTGGTTTGCAGTAAAAATATTGGTTTACCAGAAGTGTTTATTGTTGGTATATCATCAGTAAAGTGTTGGTCTCTCGTGTCAGCCTATCAGAAGTGGTTTACCGTTGGTGTATGAGCAATAAATCTGTTCCTCTATCAGCAGTCAACTGTTACTCTGTCAGCACTGCTAATCTCTTTAAATAGATGATCGACTTTGATATCAAGGTAGACCAAGTAGTGGATATCATTAACTGGAACCTTACTATACTGCCTGGTACTATGGATATCTGCGGGTAAGAACATTATTACTTACTGAAACGTTGTTGGTGACCACCAAATTACGGCAAGCTTGAATTCTATAGACTACCATTAAAGGCTAGTGGATTATTAGCTAGGTAAGCTGTCTGTTATTGCACATGCACTACACCAGTAACCAACTAATAAATGTATATTAACGCTTACGCTGTCTCTTGAACTTGAAGCTCGTTCTGCCCAGCGTATCAACAATCTTCTTCTTCTCGCCATTCTTCATGCCCTCTCGCTGGATATCAATACGCTCTTCCACCTCTTTCAGCTCGTTCTGTCTCTTCAGGTGCGCCTGTAATATCGCAAACTTCTTCAGTCTCTTCTTGTCCAAAGACTCCTTTGGCAGCTTGGACTCGTCCAGCTGCTCCACTATAGATTTGCCGGACTGCAGCTGGTCCAGTCTGAGTCGGTTTTCCCTCTTATTAACCAGGTTTTCGTCCGTCTGGAAAAATTCTGCAGCATTAAACTCCTTCTTGGCCTGTTCCGAGTCCACAAATATCGTGTGGTTTCCCCTGCTCTTGAACACCAAGTTCTTCTTCAGCTTGTCGATCTTCTTGAGCTCTTCGTTTCTCAGCGTCTTTATATAGTTAGCATCCTGCGTCTTGAGCAGCTTCACCTGCCCCACGCTCAGCACCTCCTCGTCCCGCTCCGACACCAGGATCCCGTTGCTGTCCGTCTTCTTAGCAGTCATCGCATGGTAGTACTCGTCTGGGTTGGCAAGCGCAGCCTTCTGCTTCAACACCTTGAGCGCATTCTGCTTCTTGTGGTAGTCCCTCGCACGCAGCTGGTAGTCCTTCTTCTTCTCTAGAAACCCAAACTTCTTTCTCTCCAGCGGCTGGGAACGCTCCCTGTGCTGTTTCTTCTGTACATTGTGCACCAGCTTGGCCATTTTCACCTGCTAAACCGTCCTAAATGGTATAAAATTCTTGCTACAAATTTTTTTTAATTTTTTTTTTTTTTTGATTTGGCGATGAGCTGAATTGTTTATTTAATCAGTTTGGGCATATACGGCAGGACTGGGCTAGTTGTGTGGGATGTTTGATATCAAGAGGGAAATAGGCAGCTTCCAGCTTGCGTATGGGGCCCTTTTTGACAAGAATTTGTACGTTTCAGTGGTGCTGGCCGCTATCCTGAAGAGAAGTCTGATAATAACAACCGGTGACTTGACCGCTTGTACCGTCCAGCTGCAGCACTTGCTGGCCGAGTGCGTTGGGCTGGACTTTAGGCGTGTGGAAATGGCGCGGGGGGATACTAAGGAGAAGGTTCTGGGCAAGTTCACGGCTGGTTGCACGGGCAATCACTTGAGATCTGTCTATGTGGTGTCCAGGGTGGAATTGCTGCCTGAGGAGCTGCAGGGGTGGCTCAGCGAGGTGCTGGGCGGTGCCAGTATCACGTACGAGGGTCAGGTGTACTTCAAGAGCGAGATCTTCATGGTTATTCTGGTCAGGGACGGAGCAGGCGAGGCTAGCAGCGACAGTGGGACGCTCAGCTGGCGCCTGAAGAGGTTTTTCCTGTTTGAGCAGCCGCACAGCAGTACCTACGGTGTTAACGGCAACTCGCTCGTAGACGTGAGCGAGGCCAGCGACTCCAGCAAGACCAGAAACCTGCTGGATCTATCCAACTCCATAAACAAGATTGTTATTGTGCCTGAAGTGTCGAGGTACATCTACGACATAATAGTGTTTGCGAGGACGCATCGAGCAGTGGACACGGGGGTGCCGACCAGCACTATAAAGGAGATGGAGCTGTACTCCAAGGGGATCTGTGTGCTGTTCAACAGGAACTTCGTGATTCCGTCCATAGTGAAGCTGTCGGCAAGAAGACTGCTGCCGTTCAAGATTAGGATAATCAGCAAGGACAACGAGCCCTCACTGCAGTGGGGCAGCGACCCAGACATTGTGGACGCGTTCATAAGGCGAGTCACCCCGGAACTGGTTATCGAGGATGTTCTCAGCAAGGTGATGCCGCCTGTGTAGTATGGTAATACATGATGAGCTATGGAGGCTGTAGGGTGGTGTAGCAGTAACTGATTATAATTATTAACAAAATATTTAACCACTTAGCGTATAATGAATTAAGTTGTGTAGCAGCTTTTTTAGCAAGACTATGTGCAACGCCCACGGCACAAATCTGGCACAAGTTCAGTCGGGCGGTGGTGCAAGAAAAGCGCTTGTGTTTTGTAGCACTGCCCGGTCATTGCTGGGCCATTGCTAGAAAGTCATTGCTGGAAGAGTCACCGTCCAGAATCGAACTGCCGGTGAATTAATTTGAAACTGTGGGCAGAATCGAACTGCCGGTAAGTTAATCTGAAACTGTGGGCAGAATCGAACTGCCGTCGCGCACGCTTAAAACCTCAAAAAGCGTCACCTGAGCAGCACAAATGCAGACAATTCCTCAATTAACTCACCCAATCCACGTCCTACCGAGCTACAAACTACACAGAAATGTTGCTGGCATCAGTGGCTACAACCTCGTTAGCGTTTCACCCACCAATTCCTCGCCAATATAAAATTATCTCAGTTTAACTACACAAAATGGGTGCCTGCAATCCGCCAGTTCCACCGGGTGGCAAAATTACAAAATTATTATTTTTATTTATAAAGTGAACATTTTCTCGCCTCAAGTTGAAAAAACAATTTAGGTAACGTCAGCGCTACAGATTTATTAGCTATTTAACGAACACAATGTCTCAACCAACGTATGTTACAAGTTTTGCAAAGCAGTTAAGGCTGCTGGAACAAAAGTTTTAGCTGAATTTTCAATTTTCAAGCCCAATTCATGCTTTTTTGCTATTTTTTCTCCTCTATGAAATGTCTCAAATTTGAACTGTTTGGAGAAGAATAACAAGACGCACAATGCTTCATTCGGCAGTAAACAGGCTGCTCATGATGAAGCAGCATGTGGCTGGTAGTGGTGGCAGGTATGGAAAGTGTGAAATGAGATTGCAATTGGGTCTTGAACCGGGCTAAAACTGAAATTTGACGTGAACCCCCCAACTAACAGTGTTTTACAGAGGTGATTTTGGTCTTATTGGATTGGCCGTTATGGGTCAAAACTTGATTTTGAACGCAGCAGATCACGGATTTACTGTCGTTGCATACAACAGAACCGTGTCAAAAGTTGACCACTTTTTAGCTAACGAAGCTAAAGGCAAATCAATCATTGGTGCAAGATCTGTCAAAGAATTGATCGACAACTTGAAAAGACCAAGACGTATCATGCTTTTAGTCAAAGCTGGTGATGCAGTTGATGCTTTCATCAACCAATTGTTACCATACTTGGAAAAGGGTGATATCATCATTGACGGTGGTAACTCCCATTTCCCAGACTCCAACAGAAGATACGAAGAATTGAAAGCCAAGGGAATCTTATTCGTTGGTTCAGGTGTCTCTGGTGGTGAAGAAGGTGCTAGATACGGTCCTTCATTAATGCCAGGTGGTGCAGAAGAAGCTTGGCCACACATTAAAGACATTTTCCAATCCATTGCTGCCAAATCCGATGGTGAACCATGTTGTGACTGGGTTGGACCAGCAGGTGCAGGTCATTACGTTAAAATGGTGCACAACGGTATTGAATACGGTGACATGCAATTGATCTGTGAAGCTTACGATTTATTAAAGAGAGTTGCTGGTTTCACCGACAAAGAAATTGGTGAAGTGTTTGCTAAATGGAACACTGGTGTCTTGGACTCCTTCTTGGTTGAAATTACAAGAGACATTTTATTATACAACGATACCGATGGTACTCCATTAGTTGAAAAAATCTTGGATACCGCAGGTCAAAAAGGTACTGGTAAATGGACTGCCATCAACGCTTTGGACTTGGGTACTCCAGTCACTTTAATTGGTGAAGCTGTCTTTGCAAGATGTTTATCAGCATTGAAAGAAGAGCGTGTTAAAGCTTCTTCCATCTTACCAGGACCAGAAATTCCAAAAGATGCTGTTAAAGACCGTCAAAAATTTGTTGACGACTTGGAACAAGCTTTATACGCATCCAAGATCATCTCTTACGCTCAAGGTTTCATGTTGATCAGAGAAGCTGGTAAAGAATACGGCTGGAAATTAAACAACCCAGCTATTGCTTTGATGTGGAGAGGTGGTTGTATCATCAGATCTGTTTTCTTAGCAGAAATCACTAAAGCTTACAGAGAAAACCCAGATTTGGAGAACTTGTTGTTCAACAAATTCTTCTCAGATGCTTTGATCAAAGCTCAATCCGGATGGAGAAAGACTATTGCATCTGCAACTGAATTCGGTATCCCAACCCCAGCTTTTGCAACTGCTTTATCATTCTACGATGGTTTAAGATCTTCCAAATTACCAGCAAACTTATTACAAGCTCAAAGAGACTACTTTGGTGCACACACCTTCAAAGTCTTACCAGAATGTGCTAACGACCACTTACCAGCAAACACTGCTATCCACATCAACTGGACCGGTAAAGGTGGTAACGTTTCTGCTACAACTTATGATGCTTAATTCTTGTGTACGGGAATTAAATACACTCTATAGCTCTTGCCCATGGTAGACCCCATTACATCACGCCGCGCCCACAACCAGCTTGGTAACGTGCTGCATAAACGTCTGCAAACTGATATCGTCAGTCAGGATAATCGCACCGTTTGTAACCAGATTCTCTGAATTGTTGTAGGTAGATGAAGGGTTCAGTTTCGAGTACAGGAATCTCGCCTGGGAACCGCCCTCATCAGTATCAATAAACCTTGGTAGTGGGAATCTATCAACCAGGAGCTCTGCAGCCTCGATTCTCGGAATTTCCAAAAACTCTTTGAACTCAAAGAACTCTTCTTGGTCCTGGTATCCCTGCTGTCTCCAGCTGGCGATTGTGGAGCCATGGAATATCAGGATGTGGAAAAAAGTATCCAGCAGCAGTATTCTGTCTGGCTTGATGGAGATGGAGTCCAGTAGGACCGGCTCACCTTCTTCGTCGCCCTGCTTGAACGACAACAAAGTTGGCTGGATCATAATCAGAGAGTTGGTGGTGTCCTCAGTGTTGAAGATGTGCCTGTAGTAGGACGTCTCGTCTGGCGAGTTGTTGAAAACCTGGAGGAACTGCGATCTTCTCAAGTGGTAGATGAACTGCGGTAGCAGCGAGAAATTGGTGGATATTTTAAAACTGTTTAGGTTACCCTTGTGGTACTCTGCAAACGATTTGAGGAAGTTCAGCAGGACCCTATCAATCCACTGCAGCACGTCGCCAACATCCTGGCCCTGGATCAGCTTGTTGATGGCGATTCTTGAGATGAGGACGGCCGAAACCTCCTGGTCGAACCCGTAGCTCAGGTCGTTGTTCAGGTTTATAGGCTTGATGACTGTGGTGACTCTGAGTCTTTTGGTCCCGTTTGGATGCTGGTAGTGCAGGATGTACTGCACCAGGGAGCAGTGCTGGCCGTTGTAGGTGAAATTGGAGTTGTTCTTCTCATCAATTTCAAAGAAATTGGCAAACGTTGAGTTGACTGTCAGGTTGTTCAGTTTCCACGAGTTTGTACCGGACAGTCCGTAATTGGTGTTGCTACTGCTGCTGCTGTTGTTCTTACCTGCTGAGTCGGCCACGAACTGGTTTTTAATGTTTAGCGATATTCCATGTCCAATGAACCCCGAAACTTTGAGTTCCTTTGTAGTTTTAACCTCCAGGACAGCATTGAGGCCGAGCTCGAGCTCGTTGAACTCGTTTCTGCTGAAGAATCTCTGGAACGACTGCTTGAAAATGGAGGTTGTGAACGAGTCAGTCAGGACAACAACACCGCCAGTCTTGTCTGCCAGGGCCTCCATCTCGTACAGCCCGACCTGGTCGTACGAGCCAATGAAGATATCGAATGTCTGGCCGTACTTGGACGACACCTCGGCCAGTTTGGTGTAGAACTGGATGGCAGATTTGTGGTGTTTGGCATTTGAGTTTTCGGTCTCAATATCGTTGTGGGACCTGATGGGCTCCTTGAGCTGGTTGGACACGATCTTGCCAGGCCCGTGGGTGCATGGCCCGCCCGTGAACAGCATGATATGGGCGCCACGGTTAGGCAGGGTGGTTTGCAACAGCTTGGACGCGATGTTCAAGGCACACCCGGTGGCTCTGAGGGGCCGCTCGTTGGAGTTAAACTCCCACGAGTCCTGGCACAGGCTCTCGAGGATCAGGCTGAGCTGGAACTCGGAGATTGCAGAGCTGTTGAGGAACCTGGTGGAGGATCTGTTGAGGTTGGAGTTGAGATTTTTCAAGTCCGAGGAGATGAAGCCCAGGATCTGGTTGATCTCTTCGGTGGAGTAGTCTCTGGCACCGTTGAAGGTGTACGATCTGATGACGGTGTCCTCGGAGAACTCGTACAGGTTGACCACCTTGCCAAAGGTGACGAAGCCCACTATGGCGTCTGCAGGCAGGAGCCCCAGGCTGACGGTGAGGGACTCCTTGAGCGAGTCAAAGTCCTCTGGGCCCAGGCACGTGTCCACGACGTAGAGGAAGACGGGCGGGACCAGTGGGCCGCGCTGCGGCAGCAGGTACTCGGCGGACGTGGCGCGCGGGTCGCACATCGGTGGCGCAGGTGGCGCAGCAGCCTCACCCGCCACATTAGCAGCGGCAGCGTCCTGCTGCGCCACAAAGTGTGGCAGAGCGTTCCATCTGCCGCAGCTGGGGCAGATCCAGCGGCGGGAGGCGGTGTCCAGCGCGCAATAGGGGTTGAGGAGCATCCCGCACGGCTGCGCGCACGCGACGGGGTCGCCCTGGACGGGCGCAACGGTGTCGCGGGGCTTCAGGGGCGTCCACAGCGAGCCGATCGGCACAGACAGCCTGGACGAGTCGATCTTGGTGGTGGGCAGGATGTTCCAGCTGAAGCGCACTGCGTCAACGTCCTCGGCCGCGTAAAAGTCCTGCAGGTGTGTTAGTGGGTGCTCTGCGCGGTGCTGGGCGGGTCCGCGCGGGTCCCGCGCGCGTTCTCAGCGGGTTTCCTCACCATTTTGTGCTCAGCAAGTTGTTGCCAAAGGAAAACAAAAATAAACAGCTGAAATTTTTTGGTTTGTGAGCATTTTGGCGCATTTGGAGCGGAAACGAGACGAGATGGTGCGGTTATGGGCGAGCAGGCGGTGCCAGTCGACGCTGGCGGCAGCTGCTGAAGCGCGGGGCGAGCTTGCGGAGCGCAGGGCGCGGATTGTGGCGCGGCACAGGGCGTTCTACCCGCCGCTGGAGGACTCGAGAAGGGCGGTGGCGGCGCCCACCAGGGCCAGGCTGGGCCAGTTCCGCGCGGCGTACGCCGGTGTGGGAGCCAACAGCGACGAGCTGGTGGCGGTGGAGGGCCGGGTGTCGTCGATCAGGCGCGCTGGCAGGGGAATGATGTTTATTGACCTGGTGCAGGACTTCCACCGGCTGCAGCTGGTGGCGATGAACAGGCGCATGGGGCTGGACCGGGACGAGTTTGCGCGGGTGTTTGGTGCGCTGCGTGTCGGGGACGCTGTGAGCGCGGTGGGGAGCCCCGGCAGGACCAACGTGGGCGAGCTGTCGCTGAAGCTGAGCGCGCCCGTCGAGCTGAGCAGCCCGCGCCTGGAGACGCCCCCTAGCAAGCTGGTGGCGCAGAACAGGAACGCGTTCCGCGTGGCAGACTACCTGAGCGAGCCGCAGGCCGTGCAGGCGATCAGGGTGCGCGGCGAGGTGGTGCGGCTGCTGCGCGACTACCTCCACGAGCGCGAGTTCGTCGAGGTGCAGACGCCCGTGATCAGCGGGTCGTGCAACGGGGCCAGTGCCACGCCCTTCACCACGCAGTCGCAGTTTGTCCGGGACCAGCACGACCGGCCAGCAGACCTCCAGCTCAGAATCGCGCCCGAGCTGTGGCTGAAGAGGCTGGTGATCAGTGGGTTCGACAAAGTGTTCGAGATCGGGCCTGTGTTCCGCAACGAGGGCGTCGACAGCGTGCACAACCCGGAGTTCACCACGTGCGAGTTCTACCAGAGCTTCACGACGCTGGACGAGCTCATGGCGATGACCGAGGACATCTTTGGCAGAGTGTTCGACAAGTACGCGCACCTGCGCGAGCTGCAGCAGGCCGGGTTCAAGCGAGTCGAGTTCATCCCAGCTGTGGAGGCTGCCACGGGCAAGCCTGTGCCCGAGCTCACGTCGCCCAGCCTGCTGCGGTACCTGGACGAGGTGGGCATTGCTGCGCCACAGATCCGGTCGGTGCCCCGGCTGCTCGACAGGCTGAGCAGCGAGCTGCTGGAGCCACTCTCGCAGGGCCAGCCGCTGTTCATCTACAACCAGCCCGCAGCAATGTCGCCGCTGTCCAAGTCGTCGTGCGTGCAGTACGGTGACAGGCAGTTCGAGGTGTCGCACCGGTTCGAGATGTTTATCAACGGCAGCGAGTACGTGAACGCGTACGAGGAGGAGAACGACCCGCTGGAGCAGCGCAGCAAGTTCCAGGCCCAGGTGAGCGACAGGTCCCAGTTCAAGGACACTGAGACCGTGGGCGTGGACGAGGGCTACCTGAGGGCCATGGAGTACGGGCTGCCACCCACTGGGGGCTGGGGGTGCGGGATCGACCGCCTGGCGATGCTGGCGAGCGGCCAGCACCGTATCGAGCGTGTCCTGACGTTCGGCAACCTGCACCATGTTCTGAAGCAGTGAGCGCGAGCCCTCGGCGAGCACCTGGCGAGCACCTGGCGCCCAGCTACAGCAACACAACATGCCAACTACGCACTGCTCTCCAGCCCCAGCGTTATGAGTGCTCTCCAGCACCGTTATGAGTGTCTGAACCAAACGCGTCGCGTAAAAAAAAATCAAACCAAAACAACCGCAATACCAACCGCAATACCAACCAACACCAACCAGCATGACGTTCCAACCCCCATCAGTGGCAGGCAGCTATGCCGAGACGTCGCGGACGTTTCTCAGCGAGGTGCCAGAGGCTATCAAGAAGAACAAAGACGAAGAGTGCGTGCTTGGGGTGGACGAGGCAGGCCGAGGACCGGTGCTGGGCAGCATGGTGTACGGGATAAGCTACTGTCTCAAGACGTACGAGGCTGAGCTGAAGAAGTACGGGTTTGCGGACTCCAAGACGCTGACGGACGCGAAAAGACGCGAGCTGCTGGAGGAAGTGTGCACTGAGGGCACGGAGCTGTACCAGAACATTGGCTGGAGCACGCGTACGATGACTGCTGGGGACATCTCCAGCGGGATGCTGCGCCACGGCAGCGTGGGCACGTACAACCTGAACGAGCAGGCGCACGACGCCACTATGGACCTGATCCAGGGCGTGCTGGAGCAAGGTGTGCACGTGACGGAGATTTATGTGGACACTGTGGGACCTCCGGTGAGCTACCAGGCGAAGCTGCAGACGAGGTTCCCGCAGTGCAAAGTGACTGTGACGAAGAAGGCGGACGCTTTGTTTCCGTGTGTGAGTTGTGCGTCGATTTGTGCAAAGGTGACGAGAGATATTGAGCTGGCTGAGTGCAAAAAGATGTACAGCGAGGGAGCCGGGGAGATCGAGTGGGGCTCTGGGTACCCCAGCGACCCGAAGACGGTGCGGTGGCTGAGGGAGAGCGTGGACCCGGTGTTTGGGTGGAGGCCCGTGGTGCGGTTCTCGTGGCAGACGAGCCGGGAGTGTTTGAAGAACAACGGCGGAGTTGCGATGGAGTTTGGAGACGAGGTGGACACGCAGTTTGCGGGAGCCGGGCTGCAGTTCGGGCAGCGGGGGCTGCTGGAGATGTGGTACGGCGGCGCAAGCGATGCGTTTGTTTAACCACCCAGGCGCCACCCAGGCCCCAGGCGCAGACTGGGTGGTGTGCCTGGTGGTCACTTGCCCTGTCTATGTCGGTCTACCTAGCTACCAGCTGTCTGCCTATGACTGGGTGATCTACCTTGCTACCAGCTGTCTGCCTATGACTGGGTGATCTACCTTGCTACCAGCTGTCTGCCTATGACTGGGTGATCTACCTGGCTACCAGCTGTCTGCCTATGCCTGCCAAGATGGCCTATCTGGGTCTACAGGTCTATTAGTCTATGTCTACAGGTCTATTAGTTTATTCTACAGGTCTATTAGTCTACAAGTCTATTAGTTTATTCTACAGGTCTATTAGTCTACAAGTCTATTAGTCTATGTCTACAGGTCTATTAGTCTATTCTACAGGTCTATTAGTCTATTCTACAGGTCTATTAGTCTACAAGTCTATTAGTCTATGTCTACAGGTCTATTAGTCTATTCTACAGGTCTATTAGTCTACAAGTCTATTAGTCTATTCTACATGTCTATTAGTCTATTCTACAGGTCTACAGTGCTACTTATCTACCCAGTGCTACGTATCACCTGGGTAGTGAGCCCTACCTGGGTTGGTAGCTCTGCCTGGCTAATCGCCGAGCTGCCGGAGTGTCTGCCTAGGGCTATTTGGTGGGTGTACTAGGTGCCCTAGCCGACTTGGCTACGCCGGGGTCAGCTAGCTCTACTAGCTCTACTTGGACCTGCTAGCTTTGTGTGGGGCTGCCTGGCTGCTTAGCTACTCTGCCTGGTGCTACCTGGGCTAACTGGGGCTATGGAGTCTAGCTTTCTGGCTGTCTCGGTAGTCTTCTGCCTGGAATTCCTGGTATGCCGGGTACCTGGCCTGCCTGGGTCCCCGCCCAGCAGCTTATGTCCGCCTGGGGCGTGCTGGGCCTGCCTGGGTCCCCGCCCAGCAGCTTATCTCCGCCTGGGTCCGCCTGGGCCTGCCTGCCTGGGTGTCCTGGTCCCCGCTGCCCCCACCAAAAATGTGCCCAAATGGCCTGAAAGGGCCCCAGGGGCCCCAGGCAGGCCGCCCCGCTGGGACCCGCGCCCTACGGGCACGTCCCGCTTACATAACCCGCATCAGGAGGTGAGCGCATTAACTTCGTGGGGCCACGCCCACCCACCCAAATTCCAAAAAATCATCAATCCCAGTAGAATAAACACTTTCGTCCAACAACAAACCTGTGCAGTTGCCGTTAGTATTGAGAATGTCCGCGATTGCGTTTGCCAGAACCGCGCTGCGTGCGCCACGTCTTCCTAGATGTACCAAGCTGTCTGCGTTCACCGTTGCCCGCTTCAACTCGACCTACCCACCTCACCACATCATTGGCATGCCGGCGCTGTCGCCAACCATGACCCAGGGGAACCTGGCCGTGTGGAAGAAGGCGGTGGGCGACGAGCTGGTTGCCGGCGAGGCCATTGCCGAGATTGAGACAGACAAGGCCCAGATGGATTTCGAGTTCCAGGAGGACGGCTACCTGGCCAAGATCCTGGTCGAGGCTGGTGCGCAGAACATCCCTGTCAACACCCCTATTGCCGTCTACGTCGAGAACAAGGACGACGTGCCTGCGTTCAAGGACTTTACCGTCGAGGCCAAGAAGGCCCCAGCCGCAGATGCTCCAAAAACCGAAGCTCCAGCGGCCGCTCCAGCTGCGGCCCCAGCTGCTGCCCCAGCCGCCACCTTCACCAGATCCGCCTCTGCCCCAGCTGACAGAATCTTCGCGTCCCCAGCCGCAAAGACCCTGGCCCTGGCAGAGGGCGTCTCCCTCAAGGAGGTGACCCCTACCGGCCCTAATGGCAGAATCGTCAAGCAGGACGTTGAGAAATACCTCGCCTCCAAGCCAGCCTCTGCCCCAGCCGCAGGCTCCGCAGGCTCCGCAGGCTCCGCAGCCCCAGCAGAGGCCTCCTACACCGACATCCCAATCTCCAACATGAGAAAGGTGATTGGCAAGCGTCTGCTGCAGTCCACCCTGGAAAACCCAGCCTACATCATCTCGTCCCAGATCTCGGTCTCCAAGCTGCTCAAGCTCAGAGCCTCCCTCAACGCCTCCGCCAAGGACCGCTACAAGCTCTCCATCAACGACATCCTGATCAAGGCCATTGCCCTGGCCTCCAAGAGAGTCCCAGCCGCAAACACCCACTGGATCGAGGCCGAGAACGTCATGAGACAGTACAACCAGGTTGATGTGTCTGTTGCCGTTGCCACCGAGACCGGGCTCATCACCCCAATCGTGTTCAACGCCGACAAACTGGGCCTGGAAACCATCTCCAAACAGGTTAAGGACCTTGGTAAGCGTGCTAAGGAGAATAAGCTGAAACCAGAAGAGTTCCAAGGTGGTACCATCACCATCTCCAACCTGGGTATGAACCACGCCTGTAACATGTTCACCTCAATCATCAACCCACCACAATCAGCCATCCTGGCTATTGGTACCGTCTCCAAAGTTGCTGTCCCAGACGCAAACAACGAGAACGGCTTCATCTTCGACGACAAAATCACCATCACCGGTACCTTTGACCACAGAGTCATCGACGGCGCCAAGGGTGGTGAGTTCATCAAGGCTTTGAAGGAGATTATCGAGAATCCTTTGGAATTGTTGCTTTAAGTTGGCCTATACTAAATAAATAAACCGAAACATTCTTATAACATATACTCTAAAACTGCGATACTCTAGTGCTAGGCTTGCAATACTGTAGAGTTCAAATTGTCCCAGTGACTGGCCCTACTCTTGACAGATTAACTCTAATAACTGTGGTTTGCATATAACTAATAACTACAGTTTGCTTAGCTACAGTTTGCCTGTAACTCTAATAACTGTGGTTTGCATATAACTAATAACTACAGTTTGCTTAGCTACAGTTTGCCTGTAACTCTAATAACTGTGGTTTGCATATAACTAATAACTACAGTTTGCCTGATGTGCTTATTTTGCCTGAGTGTTGCCTTAGTGTTGTCTCAACAAGATGCTTATAACTATGACATCTTGTAACCATCTATGTTTATAACTATAATTTTCTATAACTAGCAGCTATAATTTGCTTTACTATGTTTCCTTATAACGGTATGCTTGCAACTATGGTCTGCCTAGGATGGTCTTCTTATAACAATGTGCGCCGATAACCGCTTCTTATAACTGTGATTTATGGTTAGCAGCTATGGTTTGCTTATATGGTCTGCATGATTTACTTTTGGCTATGATTTGTTTAGCTATGGCTGCTTGTAACTATGCATATAGCTATGGGCCTATAACATGATCACCTTGTAACTAATTTGCCTTACCTTTGCTATAACGATGTCTATGATTCACCTATGGCTAATAAAAATGGTGCTTGCAACTATGACTTGCTCACAATTATGATAACTATGCTTTGCTTGTAACTATCTGCTTATATTTAACGGTGTTCTCAGAACAATGGTGTGCTTATAGTTACCTTACTATGGTTTGCCTATAACTCTGATTTGCCTCATATGATGTGCGTATAACTATGGTTTATCTCACTATGGCTTATACTTATGATCTACTTTACTATGGTTTGCCTTACAATGATGTGGTTATAACTATAGTTCACGTATAATGGTGTGCCTAGCTGAACTTACTATAGTTAGCTATGATTTACTTTAGCTATGCTTTGCCTCACTACGGTTGCCTTGCTCTGGTTTTCCTTACAGTGTTGTTTTCAACTATGGTCGAACTTACTATGGTTTGTTTATAGCTATGAATTACCTTTTAGCGGTGTTCATATAAATAGCTTGCTTGTAACTAAAGCTACAGCATATAATAATGGTACAGCTAATCTAATCCTTTGTATAATGTGGCTAATCATGAGAAGACTTCCAGTAGGAATAGCAATAACCATTGTAGCACTAGTGAAGTGAGCTCTAGTATCAGTATCTAATCCTACAGTATACATATGATGTGATCATACTTAGAATCCTAAGAAAGCAATAGAAGCCATAGCATAAACCATAGAGATTTGACCTATAGCTATGGGATTTGCTTATAACTGTGGTTTACCTCTTTGCCTCTAACTATGATCACCTTATAACTATGGTTTCCTTACTATGGTTAGCTTATAACCATAGTTTGTCTATAACTATGCTATGCTTTATTTTATAACTGTGATTCATAGCTATAGCCTTGTCTTTGCTAACAGTGGTGTGTTATAGTATGGATTACCTTAATATCGTGAACTATAGCTATGATCTGTTTATAAATGCCTATAACTATCACTTGCTTATATGGTTTGCCTATAACTATGATTTACCATGGTGCGCAACTGGTTTACCTGTAATAACTGTTTGTAACTATGATTCTCACCTTGGCTAATAACGGTGTGCTAATTTACACCATTGCAACTTGGCTAATAACGGTGTGCTAATTTACACCATTGCAACTTGGCTAATAACGGTGTGCTAATTTACACCATTGCAAACAGTGCTATAACTATGGCTGCCTTTATCAGCTCTACAGTAAGAATCTGATGACACTTTATCAGTTACTGCATACTTCCTCTATGAAACTCTGCACTTGTGAGTTATGCAGGACTAAGTGTACAGTATAGCACAAAAACACAATGGTGAACGCATTGTCGAGGTTGTCGTGAGCTTCTGCGTAAGCGTCTACTTGTCTATACATTCCTTACATATACTTAACTGCGATGCGGA
Source organism: Starmera stellimalicola (assembly GCA_030580055.1). NCBI lineage: Eukaryota > Fungi > Ascomycota > Saccharomycetes > Phaffomycetales > Phaffomycetaceae > Starmera > Starmera stellimalicola. The sequence continues at coordinate 697,204 of JAKTSD010000004.1, read as the reverse complement.
ATACGCTTACATGCAATTGCCATACTTATGCTTCAGTACTTATAGCTACTTATAGCTTCATCACTATACTTATAGCTTCGGTACTAGCTCATAACCACAGCTGGTAGGGCTTCCACTCACTGTAGTGATATGCTCACTGGTGTGGGCACCTACACGTAAGCTCGTAGTCTGCAGTTGGGTTTAGGCAGAAGTTGGAGGAAGCACCTCGACTGGCTGTTGTACATCTGGGGTGTACTCGCTCGGCAGACAGCTAGACAGAGCAGGCAGACAGCTAGGCAGAGCAGGCAGAGCTCGGCAGACAGCTCGGCAGACAGCTCGGCAGACAGCTGGGCGGGAAAAATAAATTTCCGCCGGGAACAGGCAGGGCTACGCGGTGGGCGCGGTCGGGCATCTTTTACCCTCCGCAAACGTTGAACAATTTTTCACATCTCACACCAACCAACCAACCAACCAACCAACCAAACAACCACAACCCACGAAATGGCATTCGCATTCTCCGACGAGTCAAAAGTGAGTCACTACGAGCCCCAGCGGGCCCCAGCAGGCCCTAGCAGGCCCCAGCGGGCCCCAGCGCACAGCACGCAGCAGCGAACCAGCAGCGAACCAGCAACTAACACCCGCCAGGAACGTATTGTCAAGCTGCTTGACACCGCAAGAACAGTCGCCCACTACGGGTGGATCCCATTCGTCCTGTACCTGGGCTGGAGACAGACCCCTAACCACCCTCCTTTACTAGCGTGAGTCCGTTGCAGCACCCGCAGAACCCCAGTACTAACCCGCACCAGCTTGCTGTCCCCTCTGCCATCTGTTTAGGCCCGCAATACAATGTACATACGACATAGACGACTGTAGTCCCCCGGTGGAGCCAGCCAGGCGCCAAATAATTTCCAGGCGCTGAAAATCAGTCCCGCAGCTAAACCAACACACACACCCACAATGGACACCAAGATCCACCAGGAGGTGCTGGCCGGGCTGTCTGCGGGCGTGCTCACCACGCTGGCCACGCACCCGCTGGACCTCATCAAAATACGGCTGCAGTTGCAGCACCAGAACGTGTTCAGCGAGCTCATCTCTGCTGGGCCCGGCCGCCCTGCCCTCCTCAGAAACCTCTACAGGGGCGTCGGCACCAACCTGCTGGGCAACTCGCTCGCCTGGAGCATCTACTTCGGCTCCTACAACCACTTCAAGCACGCAGTGCACTCGCTCAACAACGAGCACGACCTCACCATAAAGTTCAAGAACTCCAACCTGCAGAGCTACGAGTACGCCGCGTGCGCCCTGCTGTCCGGGATGATCACCACCGTGCTCACCAACCCGGTGTGGGTCATCAAGACGCGGCTCCTCAGCTCCAACGGCACAGAGCGTGGCAGCTACAGGAACTTTACTGATGGTGTGCGCCAGATCCTCGCCCACGATGGAGTTGGGGGCTTTTTCCGCGGCCTCAACCCGAGCCTGCTCAACGTGTGCCAGGGCTCGCTCCAGTTCACCATCTACGACACCCTCAAGTACCAGATTTTGGACGAGGACGCTAAGGGCTCGCTCCAGAACTACCAGTACATTATGGTGTCGGTGGTGTCCAAGACCATTGCCAACTTCTGCTTCTACCCGCTGCAGTTCCTCAAGACCAACCTGCAGAGGTACACCCAGGGTGGCTCCCCTACCTCGTCCTTCCAGATCATCAAGAATGTCTACCTGAGCCAGGGCATTCCCGGCTTCTACAAGGGCTTTGTGCCCAACATCCTGCGCGTCCTGCCCTCCACCTGCATCACTTTCACTGTGTACGAGAATATCAAGAAGCTGTGACTACACTCTCTACGGCTGCCAACTCCCGGAGCTTTAGGGACTGCCAGGATGCTTTAAAAGCTTCCAGGGATTTTGCAGGACTTTAGTGGACTCCCAGGGTTTAGCAGGCTCTTCGGCTCTCTATAGGCCCCAACTGCTCCCCAGTGGGCTCCCAGGGCTCTCTACAGGCCCCAACTGCTCCCCAGTGGGATCTTGGGCTCTCTACAGGCTTCTAGGGACTCCCCAGTGGGCTCTTGGGCTCTCTACAGGCTTCTAGGGACTCCCCAGTGGGCTCTTGGGCTCTCTACAGGCTTTTAGGGACTCCCCAGTGGGCTCTTGGGCTCTTAGTGGGCTACCAGTGCTTTCTAGAGGACTCCCAAGACTCTCAAAAGGCTGCAACGCCATTCAGGGCTTGGCCCCAGGGGTGTCCAACGGACTCACAGGCTCCCTACAGGCTACGAGAGCGCTCCATCTTCACCACCAGGGCTGTTAAGCCTACACTATGCATTTATATTTCATGTCAATTATTTTTTATTTCATTTATTTATATATAAATAATTAAACAAAGATGATTGATTCACTATAACTAAATAGATTTTTCTCTTTTTTTGGCTTTTGGGTTTTAGATAGATTATTGGTTGTTGTTAATGTAGCAGTAAAAGTAAAGTTAGGCAAAAGGACACAAAATTTAGTAACCTAACGCAGCTAATTTTTGTGAAACTTCAGAGTCAGCTTGAGAAGCCTTTGCAGCTAAAACTTTTTTGGTTAAAGCCTTCTTCTTAGCATAGTATTCAGCAGCTCTAACTTTTCTCTTATCTTCTAATTTAGAAACAATTGAACTGTATTTCCAACCGACAGCAGCAGATAAGTCACCAACAGTGGTGTATTTTCTACCTGGTCTTAATCTCAAAACTCTTAAAGCTTGTGGGACAACAACCTTCTTCTTTTTGTCGTATGGGGTTGGGCAGCCTTCGAAAACCTTCAATCTTTCTAATGCAGCTTTACCACGAGCAGTTTTGTGAGAAATCATACCACGAACAGCTTTGTAAAAGATTCTGGATGGTGCTCTGAAATGGAATGGACCGTGAGTCTTGTTGAAACGAGTACCTTTTCTTAAGTAGTCGTGGTATTTCAATTTGTTTCTGAAGAATTCACCAGAGATGTTTAAAGCTTCAGCTCTGACAACGACAATTTTTTGTCCATTTAATAATTCTTTGGCAACGGTGGAAGCTAAACGACCTAATAAATGTCCTTTACCGTCAATGACAACGACTGGTTGGAAATTGTTACTCATTGTTGATTGCTATTTGGTTTTGTTTCAATGATTAATTGATTAAATCGCAGTTGGAAAATTCAAATTTTATATTTTTGTTATATGAAATTTTCCTTTTCAGAGTTGTTTGGTGAAAAATGTTGACCCATCCGGACACCTTGCGTGCCCCAGTTCCGAATCGGGAAGTTTGTGACTTTTATTTTTGTTTTTTTGATGAAAATTGAAATTTTGGAAAACATGAAATTTTCGCAAATTTGCGAAATCGCAAATTAACAAATTCGCAAATTAACAAATTCGCAAATTAACAAATTCATCGCAAAATTTTCAAGTGAGAAAAAAAAAAAAAAAAATGTGTGGTGTCCGGGTGATGCCTCGGGTCGCAGTCACGTGCCGATAAGCTGGGTATCACGTGCCGCGTTTCTGCCGTTCCGGGCGCCGCTCCGTGTTCTGTCTGTCTATAAGTAAAAATCCAAATACTTTCTGAAATTTGCACTCGAAAGTGAGCTGATATTAGTCCAGAAAACGCTCAGCCACGGTGCACCACACTCCAGTTGTCTCAGCAGCACAACACTTTTGTTGAACTCCGCTTCAAATCGGCTATTGAGCGCAATACAATTCTCAACAAAAACCAAATCCAGAATCAGAATAAATTTAGCATCTTTGGAGTGTGACAATTTTGCAATTATCTCATTAAGTTGTGCCAAATCAAAGCATTTTACAACTTTTATTCTGTTGAGTTTGTCCCCATTTGCAAAGTGTTTGAGTATTTTGCTCGTCTCCAGCTTGCTGATAAAGATAGCCTCAAATTCTTGGTCTAAATACAGCTCAATCTTGTCCAATAACATTTGCTGAGTTTAAGTTAGCTAAACCACCCGACAACTGCCAGCCTGCCCGTTCTAACAACCCACCACAGCTGTTTGCACACTCACATCGTCCTCCAGCACAATCATGGCCGATACAATATCAATTCTGTATATGAACAACCACAAACAGGTGATAAATCTTAGGGAATTTAATTCTAAATCAACAATAAATTCAGTTTTAGCTGAGATTTTTGAAAAATGGGATGAGACTAAAGTGGGCGAAAAGAAGCCTGCCTCCGCTAGCAGTATCCGATTGATCCACCTGGGCAAGCAGCTGAGCCCAAACCAGCATCTGAGCGACCTGAATTTGACCTACAGCGACATCATTCACCTCAGCATAAAGCCTGACAATAACAGCAACAGCAACATAACTGCTGGTCGTAGCAGCAATTCCAACACCAGGGATACACAGAAAACCGTCACGACGGAGCTCGATCCTTCTACAGCTGCCAAAAGTTCAAAATGCTGTGTAATAACTTGATAACTTGACTGACTTATATATAGTGAGTATATACCCGTGCAGAACAAAGCATGGCGCTCTTTATCCTGTAGCTCTCGTGTTGCATAAATCAGTCGAGCCTTGTCTCATACCTCTTGACCTTTGTCTCATAAATAACTAACATTATCTCATATAGATAACTCTTCATATTTTCTCATATAAATAACTCTTCACATGTTCTCATATAAACCAGGCAACTAGCCCTAGCACAAGCTTATACTTCATATCCTGATGTTAATATCCTGTATTATAAGAGCTATGCTTGAAAAGAGCCAGTTTTTATCCTTATTTCAAGAACAATCAATTCTTGACATCGTAGGACAAGAGCTTTAAGCCCCCAGGGGTGTTCGAAGCTAATTCTTCTTAAACCCCTTTGCCAGGTCCACGTTTCTCAGATCGCCCATTGTAGGGCTTCCTTTATCTCTGTCGTTTGCAGTTCCCGGTGCGGTCGTCGTAGCAGTCGTGGTTGGTACGGCAGTCGATGCCGTGGTGGCTGCAGTTGCTCCAGAGCTTGCCCCAGTCCCGTTTCCTCCTCCCAATGGTGTGGAAAACTGAACAAAGTTCCATAGCGCTGGTGAGCTTTGCAAATCTCCACTTTTTCTTGTTCCTCTCTCTGGCGTAAAGGTCTCATTGTTAAAGTTCTTGATTGGTGATATACTGTTACCGTTATTGTTGTTGTTGGCACCACCATTGGTGGTGAGATTCGCAGAGTTTGCGTTCTCAAACTGGTTATAGAATTTTGATGGTGTCTTAACAGGCGAAGAGGTTTCTGCTGTTGCCGGTTTAATTGGCGATGACAATTGCGAAACGTTTTTCAAAGTCTGCGAGTCTTCTGGTTTGATTGGCGACGATTGTGGTTGCTGGATTGGCTGCAGTGGTGGCAGAGATGTGTATCCGTACTGTGCAGATGGTGGTTGTGGTTGTGGTTGTGGTTGTGTCTGTACAGGCGATTGTGACTGTGACTGTGGTTGTGCTGATGGTGTTGGTGCCTGGTATTGGAAGTATGGGTTGGCTGTTGGTTTGATCTGTGGTACTGCCCCGTTGGACGTGGAATCATTACCAGTAGTAGTGGTGGTTGTACCAGCAGTGTATGAAGGTGGTATCTTTCTTCTTGCGCTTTGAGAAGCCGGCAAGTCATTATGGGTGGCTAAATGCAGTTGTAGCTGTCTTGACACAGATGAACCTCTTCTAACTTTGGACAATGAACCATTTTGGAACTTTGTCAAGAATTCCTTTTTATAAGAGTCTGAGATTTGCCATTTCATACCTTTACCAGGCTCATCTGATCTTCTTGGGACTTTTTCAAATGCTTTATTCAATGATAGGTTGTGTCTAATGGAATTTTGCCAGCCAGTTCTTGAGAATCTGTAAAATGCGTAATGATCAGAAATCCAGTCATAAATCTCTGACAATGATAATACACCTTCAGGATTTGATAGTATGGCTTGTGTTATCATTGTGGCGTATGAGAATGGTGGTTTTATATCTTTTGATTCTGGTTTTGATAGATCATTATCCAAGTTATTAAAATTCAAGTTTGAGTTGTTTAATGGATTGAGGCCATCTTCATTAGAAAACATTTGGAATCCTTTCAAGTTATTGCTTGAACCATTGCTCATGTTGGAAGAGCGTCCATTGGACGCAGAATGGCTGATGTTATTATTTTGTAGTTCCTTTGTCAGGCTTAGTCGTTGCTTTTTAGGCTTTGGTAGCTTTGAAGATAGCATATCCAGGATATTGTTTGAAATTTTTGGTTGTGCGTCGGGCAAGATGAACATCATTTGTGAGCCACCAATATCGATGACAGCCCCGGAGTATAGCGGAGTGGCCTTGGAATTAGGTCCGCATGGGATTCTTATATTGTCGACTTTTGCACCATTTCTTCCGTTAACTTGCAATTCCCAAAACCTTGAATTCAAGTTATAAGAGATGGATGCATGCTGACGACTAACAACTTTGGCAGGGCCAAGATCGATGTCGACAGAGTTGTCTTCGGTGTCTGTGTTTCTACCAATGGAAATGGATAGGTTCTTAACGTAAAAAGTCCAGTTGTTTCCGGCAATCTTTGCGTATGCCTGGACCTCAGTAGCCAGGTTTTTGTCATTGGCGTACACTTCTGAGACGGCAGTTTTGCTCTCGGGGACTGCAAGGACTGATATGACCGCATTGATTAGCTCGTTTGGATCATCGTACAATGACGCCTTCGAAACAGTTAGTATAGGCAACTTTTGCAAGGGTGGGGAAACGACTGGGGCACTTACAATATCCTCATTGGCTCTCTTTCTGGACATCCTGGTAGGCGTGCGGTGTGTGGGTGGTGGATATGATGGATTTTAACAGTTGGTGAGAAATGTAAACAGATGAAATAATAACAATAACAAAGAAAAACAAAGAATTTCTGTGCTTGTTGCAAGGAGTTGCTGGTGGTGCTGGTGCTCTGTTTCGGTCCTGTGGCTAAAACAAAGTTGGCAAAGCGGTTCAGTAGGCAACCGGAAGGGACTATTGTTATAGAATGAGCAATCAAATAAATAAACAAACAAACAAAGGGATTCTCAAGAAAAAAATTTGTTTTTGTTGTGGAAAATGAAAAGTAAACAAAAAATTTCCAGTGAGTAAACAGCTTAGTCAGGCGAGTGCTGGGAGTGGAGGGTTTTTGTGGTTGCGCCGGCTCAGTGGGTGCACTGTGGGTGTGGTGGCGCGGGCAGGGGCACGGTGGTGGTGGTGCTGGGCAGGGGCACGGTGGAGGGACCCGGTGTTGAGCTGGTTGCGGCGAGGTGTGCGCCTTCCGCGAGACTCGAACTGGCGCCGGGCGGGATTGCAGGCCGCGACGGACTGCGCCACGGCGGCCGTTTGGGGCAAAGTGCAGTTTTTCGCGCTGAGGCGGTCCATGCGGGCGGATGCACTTTTATGCGGGCGCAGACGAGTGAAAAACCCGCAAAAGGCAGCCAGGCGACCCGCGCAGCAGCTCCAGGCACCCAGCACTGGGTGCCAGTGTTTCCAGGGAGGCCCGGGGGGTTACTGGGGGTCTGGGGGTCTAATGGGGGCTACATTATGTGTCAAACAGCGACGCAGCTCGAGCAAAGCGACGCAGCACGAGCCCAGGCGACGCAGCACGAGCCCAGGCGACGCAGCTGTGCTGGGTGCTGGGTGCTGGGTGTGCTGGGACAGGAGTTCTGGAAAAATGCACGCGGATTTATCAGCGATTATTTCAAACGACAATTGCGCTCTTTTATCAAAGTTGGCCTCTGCAGTACCTTTTTGTGGTAACAGAAGCCGCTGCTAGTGCACAGAGAGCAGTTCAGGACCCCAATAGCGATGGGCTCGAGCCAGTTTGTGCCCATAGTGAAGAGCGAGCAGGACAGCGCCAGTGCGGGAGGCGCCAGCGCGGGAGCTGGCAGCCAGCTGCCCAAGAGGAAGCGGGTCACCAGGGCGTGCGACGAGTGCCGAAAGAAGAAGGTCAAGTGCGACGGGCAGCAGCCCTGCATCCACTGCACGGTGTACTCGTACGACTGCACGTACGACCAACCGTCCAACAGAAAGAAGTCTGGGGCAGACGTGCACCAGTTCGAGGCCAAGCTGAGGGCGGCCCAGCAGGTGCTGCAGCTGCTGGTGCCCGACGTGGACGTGTTTGGGCCGGGCTTCAGCTACCGCGCGTTCGAGGAGGCGTACCGGGGCGTCCAGAAGGGGGCCAGCGGGCCCGTGGACCTGGCCGCGGTGGCCCGCGAGTTCAGTGCCCACAGCGAGCTGCCCAGCGAGCCCAGCGCGAGCGACGGGCCCAGTGAGCCCAGCGGCGAGCCCAGCGGCGAGCCCAGCTCCAAGCGCGTGCGGCTGGCGCTGCAGCACCCCAACGTGGACGGCTCGATCGAGTCGCGCGACGGCCGCGAGATCAAGATCATCCTGCCGCCCAAGAACATCGCGCTGGAGCTCGTCACCAAGTCGTGGGCGTCGCCCTGCGTGCTGTTCCGGTTCTACCACCGGCCCTCCTTCATCAGGGACCTCGACGACCTGTACGAGACGGACCCGGAGAACTACACCAATAAGCAGAACAAGTTTCTGCCGCTGGCGTACTCTGTGATGGCGGTGGGCGCGCTCTTCTCCAAGAAGACGGGCGTGGACGACACCTTCCTGGACGACGAGGGCTACCGGTACTTTGTCGCGGCCAGAAAGCTCATCGACATCACCGACGCCCGCGACATGTACGCCATCCAGACCATCATGATGCTCATCCTGTTCCTGCAGTGCTCTGCCCGCCTCTCCACGTGCTACTCGTACATCGGCGTCGCGCTCCGCTCGGCGCTGCGCGAGGGCCTCCACAGAAAGCTCGACCACCCCAACTTCAACCCCATCGAGCTCGAGATCAGAAAGCGCATCTTCTGGACCATCTACAAGATGGACATCTACGTCAACACCATGCTGGGGCTGCCCCGCTCCATCTCGCTCGACGACATCGACCAGGACCTGCCCCGCGAGCTCGACGACGAGAACATCACCGACGACGCCTACCTGCCCCAGGAGGACGGCAAGCTCAGCTCCTCCGGCATCGCAAACTGCCACACCAGGCTCATGCTCATCCTCAACAGCATCGTCAAGCACCTCTACCCGATCAACTCCAACTCAAGCCTCATTTCCCACGAGAAGGTGAGCGAGATGGAGCTCGAGCTCCGCGCATGGCTATCCAACCTGCCCAAGGAGCTCATCCCGGGCTTCGACCCGCCCTTCCAGTACTACAAGGCGAACAGGCTGCTCCACCTCGCCTTCCTCCACGTCCAGATCGTCCTCTACCGGCCCTTCATCCACTACATCTCCCCACGCTACACATCCCTCCCCAACACAGACAGCCTCTCCATCCAGCGCGCAAAGAACTGCATCAGCGTCGCCAGAACTGTCGTCAACCTGGCCCAGGACATGATCAAGAAGAACCTCATCAGCGGCTCCTACTGGTTCTCCATCTACACCATCTTCTTCTCCGTCGCCTGCCTGGTGTACTACGTCCACGAGGTGCCCTTCGACGAGTTCCACCCGGACTACATCGGCATCCGCTCCGACGCTGAGGCCGGCCGCGAGATCCTCACCCTGCTCAAGGACAGCTCCATGGCCGCCTCCAGAACCTACAACATCCTCAACTCGCTCTTCGAGCAGCTCAACAGGAAGACTGCCTACATCCACACAGAGAGGCACAGGCAGAGACAGCGGGAGCAGGAGCAGCTCCGCACCCAGAACTCCGTCAAGGTCCCTGTCGCACAGAACTTGGTCTCCACCAACGACGGCGACTTTACACCCTCCGCAAACCCTTCCACGGCCGCTACCAACACCGCCACCACCACTGCCAACGTGGACAGCAACTTTGGCATCAAGCTGGAGGACAAAATCAACGACTTTGACCATCTGGCCAACTTTGATAATTTCATCAACCAACCTGAAGACATGAGCCCTCAAGTGCAGCAGCAGCAGCCCCCACAGCCCCAGACCGGCCAGGACATGCCGCAGCTGGCCCAGGACCAGCAGAACGTGCCTTCTAACGACGACACCTACCTGCCTGGTATCATGGATAAGCTTGATATGCAAATCTTTGGCAGATTCCTGCCGCCATACATGCTGAAACGTCCTGAAGGTGCAACAGGTCCCGGCGCGAAAGGTGGTGACTTACCAAATGGACTACAATCAACAATCATTTCAGAGGATTTGAAACTAGACGACCTAGCAGGTTTGGGCAACTGGGACTTGGACGAGGACGACTTTTCCAAGTTTGTGTAATAACCATCTTGGCCATCTCTGAAGAAGCCAATCACCGCATTCTTTGGAAGAATGAGAACAGCAACATCACCATACTTGCAAGTATCATCACCACATTCTTTGGAAAATGTTCTTGATGGCACCTTTTCTCTCGATATTAGGTAATAACATCCATGAGAACAGCACCATCACCATACTCGCAAGGAAAATAGGATGCAACACATATGTACCGACAAACTGACTCACCATACCCACGATAAATGGCACTGCACTTCCTCCCGAAGCTCCAAACGCTGTTCCCAGAACCAACGCACAAAATCTAATTTTTCTAGGCAACACACTGGTAACCAGTGTCACCATTAATGGATAAATTGGCCCAATAAACAAGCCAATAAATGAAGCAAACACTGATGCTGCAACCATATTTGGGATAAGCCATGTTAATAAATCACATCCCATAATAAGAATACATAATATAATAATTGATCTTCTTATTCCAAAGTTTTTGTGTAGCCACGTGGTAAGCAACAGTCTTCCCAACGCAACACCTGCCCAAACCCCTGACGCAACATAACCAGTAGTCTTAATACTACCTTTTCTATAATCTATTAAAAATGTAACAATCCAACCACCCATTGAAACTTCAGCTCCTTGATAGAAAAAAATCAACGAGCACACAATCCATGTTCTATAGTCTTTAAAAGCAGCAATAAAGTCATTGGTTAAATCTTCATCTTTTTTATTTTGTGCTGCATTAGTTTCATTTTGAATTATAATTTCTGGTGCAATTAGTTCAATATCATCTTCATTTGCTGGGGTTAATAATGAAGATGGACTTGCTTGTTGAATACTTTCATCAGATTCCTCCTCCTCATTTGGATCGTTCAAGTACCAATGTTTAGAGTCTTCATCAGCCCCACTAAATGCAAATGCAACAAATATCGTGTTAATCGTAAAGAATGCCAGTAAAATAAAATAGAAATAATTCCACTTGGCTCCATGATCAATCATCGCTGTCCCAATCACTGGTGACAAAAACGCACCAACACCATAAGCACCATGAAACATTCCAAGATATTTGGATCCTAGCTTTGATAGATATATATTGAACTGACTCAATCCTGAGCCTCCACCAACACCTCCAAAGAAAAACGCAACAACCATGGCAGGAAACACTTTGGATCCTGAACAAACAATCGCATGCATGATAACAAAGCAAGCGCAACTAAAAGTTGCCATTTTCTGTTTTCCAAGATAGTTGTCAATATGGTGGGCAATGAATGCGACTGAAATATACCCAACGGCATTACCTAGCCAGATTAATGACACAACTGCATACTTGATGTTATAATATGCTTCAATACTAGGTAAAATAGCACCAAGAACACCATCGTTCATTCCTAACGAAAAAGTCCAAAAACATGCGGCAATAACTCTGTAAATGTTTTTTGGTGGGTTATGAAGTGTCATGAACCTGTTATTTGGTATTTGAACTGTAGTTTCTTGAATATCATTCAACTTTTTTGTGAATGTGGACTGTTGTTGTTGCTCTGGGAATAATTGGTTTGTTGTTCCCGCCAATAAGGATTCTTCAAATATCTTTTGGCTCAGCTCATCTGCAGGTGTCACAGGAATCGACCCTGGGATTGGCTGTGGAATTGACGATTGAATATCCTTAAAACCTAAACCAGATCTCTGAACAATCGAGGATCTTCTTCTGCTCAACAGGGAAGATTGTCGTGGTTCTGATGTTCCTTCATTGTTGCTGTGGCTGTTGTCATTGCCGTTGTTATCATTGCCGTTGCTATTGTCATTGTCATTGCCATTGCCTCTGTTGTTGTCATTGTCATTGCTAGCTGACTCCTCAAATGACACGGCATGGTCGTCTTCTGTCTTAATAGATGTGCTGTCTCTAAATTGTGGCATTCCTGTTGTAATGAGTCAAGAAATTCACTGATAAGCAACTATGTAACAACAAAATGATTGAAACTTCCTCTCAGTTTCTGCAAACAAGTTGAACAATTTATACTGGTCTTTCCAATGATCTGCACTCAAAAGATCTAACACAACCCTGTAAAAGTTTAAACTTTTTTACTTAAAAAAAATTCATGGGGAAATTTTCAGAAAATTTCAGAACTTTTATCTCATCAATCATCAAAAAAAAAATAGGAGAAAAAAAACTGATTAAATCGAACCAATTGGAATTTCCTAAAAGAATTATTCAACGCCCAAACCCTCATTCATACCTTTATAAAGTTTCCAGATAAAATCCGAAACTCGGGATACTTTTCGGAAATCTCTTTTGCTTCAATTGAAATATCTGTAATTTTTGATAAAATTTGTAGAATGTCATTCAACTTCTCCACCACCTGTGCATCATTCTCGTAACGACAGCAGATTGCACACATTGCCAGAATGTCATACTTGTGGCTGTCCATTCTAGGCCACGAGTTCAGCTCAATTGAGATTATTATGTTAAGTAAGTTCACATAAAGTGTTTTGTCAGTATAAATAAATGGGTTTGATATCAAGTTACCTACTGTGTACAACAGTCTAGGTAGTGTCTTGGTTATTGATACTCCCAGCTCTTTAATCACTATATTGATCTGTTCAGTCAGTATCTCCAAAATTGAGTAATTGTCCCCAACTAAACCAATTGAGTAAAAAATGTTGCCATTGAGCAGAGAAATAAGTGCTCTGTTATACGTCTCTTTGTCTTTATGCTTCTGCAGTAGTCTGATCACCACTGGATAGGTCTTGGCCAGTATCAGGCAGGACTGGTCGGTTGGCGTGAGTCTTGGTAAGTAGGACAGCAAAGGTTCCAAACTCTTGAGGAACACTTCTAATAAACCAGTTTGACTCAGAAACTGGCTGTCTATTTTGCTTAGGAGCTGATCGAGCAGTTGCACGCCCTGCAGCTTAATCGTCGCCTCGTGGTCGTCTAGAATATTCAAAATCGTTGGCGAGATCAGCCACCAGTACTGTCTAACCTGGTTGAAGTCTAATTGTGACAAAATAAACGAAAACAGTGAAACTGACTTCAGGTTGTGCATCTTCCAGAAGTACCTCTTGTCCTCGGCCTGCACTGCTGTGGTTTGGTGCAGCTTTGAGCTCAAGCCCGGGTTCAGGCTGAACTTTTTATATCCAGCATTCGACACTTTGCTGTTCTTCAGATCAAGTAGCTGTGGTTTGACTATCTGAACCAAAGAATCAATCGTCTCGCTGCTTATTGCAACCTGTGCCAGAACCTCGCCCGCCAGCTTGGTAGTAGCTGGGGCGCACCACGGGGACTCGGCATAGTAGTAAGCAGCCTGGCTCACCACCCTCACCTTCAGATCATCATTATTATCCAGGCTTGAAAGGTTTGTTGTGCTCAGCAGTTCCAAGTTGTGCCGTACTTCCTGCTGGAACTGCAGCTCTTCAGCACCCTCATGATGGCTGCTATCGCTACCGGTATCTTTGTCCGCCCGCAAACTCCAGCTCTCTGTCACATCTTCTAGCCTGCTCACTATACTCTCAGCCTGTGTCTCGGCCTGGTGCTGCGAATCTGCACGGTTTCCACCCCCAGCACTCTCCACAAGGTGCACTTCCTTTGTGGGCACACAGCTGCCCGGAGCCGCCGGCACAGCGCCTTCTAAAAAGCTCATTTTGTGGTCTTTTGGCGTTGTTTCAAAGGTTACAAAACAAGAAAGAAAGAAAAAAATCTGTCAAATTTCATCAAATTTCACAAATCTCACAAATTTCACATAAAATTCATGCAACTTCTCTGCTTTTGGTAATCATGAAGATCATCCTGCTAGATCGAGACGAAAATCTCGTCAGGTGCTGGAGAGATGACATCAATCGGGTGGAAGCAAAGCTGAACAAGCAGAAGGTTGCAGTGGAGACGTTGAGAACTTCGCTTAGCGAGCTGAGCATCACCAACCAGACAGGCAGAACGACTATTGTGTCACCGGGGAACTCGTTTGGCTACTTTGGTGGGGGTATTGACAAGATAACCGGGCAGCTGTTCAGCAAGGACGGAAACCACAAGGACATTGAGCCCATTGTGCAGCATCTGCTGCTGGAGGAGAGCTATTCACCACCAGGAAGTGCCAAAATCGTAAAGTTCCCTAAAGAGTTCCTAGAGAATACCAAAGCCTTCACTGATCTACAGGCAGACTCGCTAATCCACTCGCCCACAATGAGAATTCCCGAGGATTTGACCAAAGACAAGTCGGTAACCGAGCTGTACAGGTTTATATTTGACACCACCTGGTCCATTCTCACACAAATTATGATTTTCAATAGAACTAACTTGGCTCCCGAAGCTGCTATCGAAACTGTGGTCCTGCCCGGCCTGGGAACTGGCTACGGCCACGTCCCACATGAAATATGCTCCAAGTCCATTGTGGCAGCCATAACGATTTTCTTCATGAGAGCAAAACCAACCCTCAAGTCGCTTTACATCCTAAGGTTCATGAACCAGAAGAATTACAATTTCATAAACGAGTCGTATGCGCCAACGCTGCCAAAAACACCTTTCAATGTGCTCAATGATAATCTGGATAAACTGTTTTAGCACTACAACTGGTGAAGTGTCGTAATAAATGATCCGATTCACCCAACCCTAGCTAACAACTGCTCCAACGTAACACCGTCATCATTCTCTTCGTCCCATAGCTCATCCGTGCCTCTTGGAGCCTTCTTTTGTGGTTTCTCAATCTTCACAACATTCAACGACTCCGATAACTGTTTGAGGTTCTCTTCCAACTCGTTTGTTACTGTAATCAGGTCAACTTTTGGATCGAACTCCTCATCTGATATCCCAGGCACAGAATCATCCTGTGAATAGAACTTGTTGACCCCCTGCTTGGACATGGTCGCTTTGACTATCGAGTCTTTCATCAGCTTATTCAACTTGATTGAGTGTGGAGAAACTATCGTTAATTTGTCTGGTTTATCAACCAGTTCTCCAGTAATGAGGTTTCGGTAGTTGAAAATCCTTTTGTCACCACTTTCCATTGAGTTGTTCGAGTTCTCGTCGATTTCATCCAAATCCATCTTTTTGATTAAACCTTCCATTAAGTCTAGGGACTCTTCAGATGGTAATAATTTATGGTTCTCTTTTATTATTTTACCCGAGGTAGTTGTAACACTAGTTAACTTGGGGAAAACCGCAATTCTTTCATCCTCCAAGTACGGTAGCCTAATCATAATCAGTGCTTTATTTTGAATCAGCTCATCGTCATCAGATTTTCTCTTTTTACTTGACTTATTCAAGTAAACCGGTATTAATACAACCATATCAACTGGGAAATTATGCTTTTTCACAAACCTTGCAATCCCATATGATTTTAAGCTAGTCAATGCATCAACCAACCCACCAAGTGAATCGATATCTTTCTCACTGTTCTTTCGACCAATTATAAATGTTGATCTCGAGAGTAAATAGCTTTGTGGCAAATCCTTGGCTTTAATAATACCCTGTAAATCAATTCCTGGCCTTGTCTTGTACAATCTTTGGTCTTCAATAGCTGGTAACATCATAACTATCGATTTACCATACCTGTACCCCAATGATAATTCATTATTTGATACAATTTGTGTTGCATATTTAGTATCCCCAAGTTCAGTTGAGTCTTCATCTTTAGGATCAATCTTTTCAAATCCTTCATCTATTCCGGCTACTCCCTCCTCATAAAGCCGTATAGATTTGACTATTTTCCTTTTGATTTTTTTAAACTTGCCAGTTGATTCATCAAATATTAGCAGACTCTTTGTTGGAACTTTAGCTTGTTCACATGCGTAAAATGCCTCCACATTAAAACAAACACATGAAATGTCTTGACTTGCTATGAAATTGTCTGTTGTTAAATCTGCTCCAATTCGAAATTCGCCTTGGAAAATTGCTGTTGGTTTTACAACTGATGGTAAAAAATCAAACGCCAGTTGTTTCAATGTCTTTATTGAATTGTTAGTAACTGCGCTAACTAACATCCGCCATTGGGATTCGTTGTCAATTATTCTACCATCCAATTGATCAAAATCTAACCCTATCAGATGTAATCCAACATTTAAACTATTCAATATTGAAACTGTCTGTAAAGTATCGTCATCATCTGAAAGCTTTGGATCTGTTTTAGAAGTCGTTAAAATTGTAATGTTCTTAATAAACTTCTTCTTGCCACAGTACGAGTTTAATTTCAGTAATGCAAGCATAATAGTTCTTAGCATTAAATTCCCACTCTCTGGTTTTAAATTTAGATTGTGCTGGATGCTATTTATCCTTGAAAGCAGCTCAACTGTCGGGATTTCTATATCTGAAACTTCATATACATCTTCTATATTTCCTGAATTCTTTGTGACTTTACAACTGTCAATAATAATTCTTAAACCGAGTTAAAATGCCAACTTACTTGTAGAATGAGCTGTTATGATTGACAAAAAGTCTGTCTTTCTCCCTTTAAATAGCTTCAGCATTGTTAATACAGCCTCTCAATAACTTTAGTGCACTCTAAAACACTCACTTTCTTCAAAACTAATTCATTTAAATAATCAATTCCAGCATTGAATTCCTCAGGCGAAACCAATCCACTTGTGTCAAATATTACAATTGACGCCTTTTTCAGTTAGTATTTTCCCACTAAACACGTCTCATTGTCACAAACTCACCTCCTTTGATGACATTTTCAGCTGCAGAATAGTGTATTTTAGCTAAACAAAACAAATAAATAATTTTAAAGATCTTTCTTACTTAAGCAGGAAGTTAGTAACCACTTATGTAACTGTGTGTTATCGCCTTAATAGCAACAACCCCAGCCGTTCAGGGTCGGTTGAGCCACTGAATGGCAAGTTCCCTTATCCTATCAAATAAATGTCTGGCTCTGATGGCCAACTGTAAGCTTTCTTTCTCATTTTGTAAAATTTCTTCCTCTGTCATAATTCCACGTTCAAGATCTTCTGAAAAATCAATAACTTGTGACCTTCCTAGAATATTTCCGGTGCCTTTGACTGCAATAAAACTCATCATAGTCGGTCACTACACTGAATAGTTGCATACAAAAATAAACTAAAAGCGAAACAAAGTAGCACTTACAATTTGGGTTACAAAAATAATACTACTGTTTTGTCTTTAAAAGTTACTGTTTAGTAACGGGTTCTGAAAACCCCGTATTAAGCGTTCAGACTGCTGAAACATAGGCAGCTGCTGAGATACATTGCATGGAAGAAAAAAAGTTGTCCAAAAACCGAATCTGTCATTTTTGATGTGTCAATAATTTATCATCTGTGCATATCATTCCTGTCATTTTTTGGAGGTATATCCGTAGATGGAGCAAATCAAAACAACACTGCAACGATTCATCGAGCATGCTATGGTACTTTTTTTTTGTGCTTCTGATGAAAATTTACCGTGAGTATTGCTTATCTAATTAAACAGCTAATCAGAGATAAGAGCTATTCGACACTCTCAATTTGAATAATGTTTCCAATTTTGAGAAGCTGGTGATGTTGTAAAAGCCAACAGCGGAGAATCTAAGTACTAAGGCTGCAAAATTCGCAAAAGGCTCAATGCTTTGTTGCACTTGAAGAATATTAATCAAGATCTGATGTCTGTATAGTAGAACGATTAATCTTATTTAACTTGTTGTGTTGAGCTTTAAAAAAAGTATTGGATTCTAACCCCCAGTCTATATCAATTTTTTAGTATCAACATTAGCTGTGGATAACTGCACAGAGTAAAACCCCCATCAGACATCTAAAGTCAGTTTGATAAAAGCTTGATAACTTCTTGAGACCATTAATAAAATTTTACTATTCAATTAATTTCAGCTTAAGGAGGAAAACAACATTTGGTTTCTGTTTTGTTAATTCACTCTCATTCCTTTCTTTCTCAGTTTGAAGCAGCATAGTTATAAAGCATCAACTCAAACAGCAAGATTTGATCTATATCTACAGAATTTCCTAATTAAGAAATTTATCAGATTTTATAACTTCACCAATGACAACTTATCTTAGATTAGTTATAGCAGTGAACTATACAAGATTTGCAATTGATCTTGCCGTTTAACAACTACAAATAGTTAAAAAACAAAATAAATAAAACATACATATCAAAATAAACCAGTTATCTTGCTCTCATGTGCTGGATGGATTCAACAGCCTCCAAGTGAGATCTTGCTTCTTGCTCGCCTTTAGATAGCACAGCTGTCAATTTTTCAGAACGAGCTTTTGAGTCAATTCCAAGTACCTCAACCATTTCGTAGCTATTAAGTGAATCTGAGTCAGCATTATATGGTTCTAAATCTAATTTTTTACACTCTTCTAATGTGAATGCATCAAATTTATCTTTATCGTGATAATCCTCCACTCCTTTAATTGGCCAAATATATTTGGCTAAAACGTAGTATAAGCCTGCTGGAATAACAAATGAAAAAATAATATAACCGTCATAAAAGTGAATAATACCACTATTCATCTTGTACTTTGTAGGGTTCACATTGTAAAGAATACCTGGAATTCCTGGTGCAATTGAAATGAAAAAAACTATGATAGCCCTATAGTTAACACCACCATTGAAATAGAATGCACCGTTCTTGTCCAGAGTGTAAAGATCATTGACTTTTAGTCTTTGTTTTCTAATGAAAATGAAATCCGTGATAATTAAAGCTGTAATTGGAGTCATGATAACACCAAAACTGTTCATGACACTCAAGAAAACGGAAGTGGAGTTATAAAACTTCCATGGTAGAACAGCCCAACTCAACAGTGCAACACAAATAGCACCTCTTCTAATATCAATCAATCTTGGGAATGCTGCTGCTAAATCCATACCACCACTGAAACCATTACATAAAACATTAAGTGCTAATTGAGTAAACATAAATGCAAAACCCAAAAAGAAACAAGCACATCTAGTTCTTGGTGAGTAGTCATCCTTCAACCATTGCATTGCAATGTCAGTTGGCATCCAGTATGCGGTTCCGTATAAATCTTGTGAACAACTTGCGCAAATCATTCCAGCTAATGGAATCAATTCGGTACCAAAAATACCCAGGAAAATACCCCAGAATAGCTTTTGGCTTGAACCTGATGAGAATCTTGCAAAATCAGGTTGGTTTGTAATAGAAGGAGATAAACCTGCATACCAGGTTGTAAATCCATAAACCCACACCCATCCCAGTTCTGAAGAAGACAATTCAATTTTCAAGTGATATAAGGATCCAGGACCATGGTTAATAACCATCAAGTATATCCACATAGACATGAATGCACCAAAGCAAATAAAACAAGAAAAGTTCAATGACCAGTTCATTCTTTCTGGTTTAATGAAAAAAAATGGGAATTGAACAATTTGGAAACATAAGAATGAGATGAACCCTTGTCTAGTCATGTCAACACTCAAAGGGAAAGTGTTTTTCATGTTAAGATAGTTGGAAGACAAGCATGAAAACATAACATTCATACTCAATCCACCAATCCATGCCTGAGAACCATAATTAACAATTGACAGAATAACTCTAATCACAATTCCCAAACTAGAGCCATATATTCCAAAAACCATTCTTTGTGACAGGGTATAGCCAATATGGTACACTTGGCCAGGATAACTATTCAGGAAAGTATATAAAACAACAAGAATATTACCAACTGTCAACATACCCATGGCCTGTTGGATATTTAGCCCTAATGATAAAAATGCAGCACCAACTGAGAATGTTCCAATACTAATGTTTGCAATACCCCAGTAAGCAAAATATGACCAAAGACCCCATATTCTACGGTGTTTTGGCATAGGTTCTAAATCTGGGTTCTGCAGAATGGAGACATGTTGTCTGTTCTCATGAGGAACTTCGATTTTTGACAAGAATTTTTCAAACGACATGTTCCTGTTATTGTGTTATGAGTCAGTTTACTAACACTTATTAGTTAATACGATTTGCGAGTGAAACAAATCCAGTCACTTATATAGTATATGCTGTGAATCACAGCTTCGAAAATTGATAAGCTACAGTAGATTGTGTCGGTATTGAAGATTTGATTCAAAGAATCAATTTAACTCCAGATAAGAAGTTTTATAGTTTCGATCTGCAAGTTAACAATAGAAGGAAGTTAACATTGGTTGAATGATCACATGCTGCGTATATTAAACTACTCCAAGATTGAAAACTTCTTCGCCGGAGTGTGCTAGACTCAGCAATAATTTAAGCTTGTTGCGCGCGGATTCTATATCTGTACTGATAATCAGTTGGTGCTGCTAATAAAAATAGGTCTTCAAAACTACTAGGCAACTGCAAGCATGTTATTATGACCTAAAATTATGGAAATTTGATGGAATGTCAAGTGAAGCTCGCTACAAGTTGCAAATATATACCGGCAAAGGACTGACGGGTTATCAATGACATGATCTTGGTGGTTTTGGTCCGTAATAACAACATCCAACGTGCCCTGAACAATTTAATTTGCTTCGAGCTTCCTCAAAAGTTAGATAAATAGCCGTGGCAAATTAAATTTAGTTATCAGTGAAAGTCGAGACGGAGATCGTTTCTAATGGGAATTGAGATAGGAACGCACGTTTATTGGTTCCCATAATATACCACTTTCAGCTACTGGCCCTCTGGAAATACTCTGAAATATACCTTCACCAGGGCTTAGATGCACAGTCAAGTTCAAACACCAGATCTCCTGGCATACTAGCTCCGAAGAACACATTTTCTATTTTTATTGAATGTACGGCATGCAATTCGAAGCATCCAAGCGTTTCAATGTGTCAAGATAACATTTAGTACAATAGTAGTGTGAGAAACCCGCTATTTAGTCCCACGATGGTTAGTGCTTGGCAGGCTATGATATGTCCTGCTGTCAAATACCCATCAAAGAATATGGATAGGTCCACTTAGTTTTATGATTTTTGTATGAATACTGAAGTTTATTTAAGGTTTTTATCGCTTTTGGATTACCGAATTGAGAAGGCTCAAGATAAGCTCATAGAGGCAAGTATTGCCAGTATTATTGATACTAGGAGCTAAAGTATAAAACAGATGTTATGGTAGACAAGTTGCCAATGCTCTGTGTTGCTTATTAAATAAATATCAGACAAAAGAGAAATGAAGTTATCGACATTAGTAGCAATTGCAGCATCATTGGTTTCCTATGCTAATGGGTTTGAGATTAAAGATTTTTTTGAAAATGGCGCACAAGAGCAGAAACAACCAAGCTTAGAAGAGCTCTGGGGAGCAGACTTGCAGATTAGTGGGATTCATACATTTGCACATTTACCTTTTGAAAAATGTTTAGTTGAACCAGGCTTAGATTATGATATTGCCATTTTAGGAGTTCCTTTCGATACCGCAACATCCTACAGACCTGGTGCTAGATTTGGACCAGCAGGTTTAAGAACAGCATCAAGAAGAATGAATGCTAAATATGGAACCTTTGATTATAGAAACGATATTGACCCATTCGATAGTTGGGCTAAGATTATTGACTGTGGTGATATCCCAGTCACCCCAATGGATAATGTTGTTGCATTGAAACAAATGACTTTGGGGTATGAACAGCTATTCAAACATCCAAGCACTAAGGCAAGTATTAAGGTTCCAAGAATCATCTCTTTAGGTGGTGATCACTCAATTACCTTAGCTGCTCTTAGAGCCTTACATAAGGAACACGGTAAGATCACCTTGTTACATTTTGACTCACACATTGATACCTGGATTCCTAAAAAGACTCAAGGATACTGGGACTCCAATACTGAGTTTACTCACGGCTCAATGCTTTGGATGGCTCACGAAGAAGGTTTATTGAGTGATGATTCCAACATGCACATTGGTATCAGAACCAAGATCAAGAGTCTCGAAGACTATAAAGATGACGATGCCCAAGGCTATGAAAGAATCTTTGCCGATGAGATCTTCTCTTTGGGAGTTGAAGGAATCTCTCAAAGAATTTTAAACAGGGTTGACCCAGACAGTCCAGTTTATATCAGTATCGACATTGATGTTTTGGATCCAGCTTATGCTCCAGGTACTGGTACTCCAGAGATTGGCGGATTGCTTTCAAGAGAAATGTTGTACATCCTGCGTAAACTGGAAGGTTTAAACTTGGTTGGTGGTGATTTAGTTGAAGTGGCACCAGCATATGATAATAATGAAGTGACCGCGTTAGCAGGTGCTAACTTTGTTTATCAATTGATGTCTAATATGGTTAAACGTGAACTCTCCAACAAATCCGTTGAAGAAAAAGAATTTCAGCATTTAAATGATAGATTCATTAATGTTCAATAAGTTTATTTAAGAAAATGTTGTAGTACAACTTTTTAATATCAAATTTTTTTATACAAAAGCCAATTTTATATGTTAAGAATTATGTAGCTATTTCCTTTCTGTTAAAGTTCTCAAGTTTTGGCTTCTTCAAAATGTAACAGTTCAAAATGTTAAATAACCTCTGCTACTACTACAACTATAGTGGAGCTTAATTTCCAAGAACGGCAATTTCCCGTAAGAGGAAGTATATTTTGATCTTCTCAGATAGCCAGGTGGTTGGTGACGCACCAACAAAACTGTCAGTTCGATTCCCCTGAAAGTATTTTTAACAGTTTTTCACATTTAATCGAAAAATAAAATTTGTAATTAAAATTTTAAAATAACCCATACTTTCAGACAAAATGAGTGGAATAACCGACTCTCTCAAGTCTGAAATAACCCATTTTCTTGCCCAGCAGGATAAACAAGAGGAAATTGCGCAAAAGATTGCGAGTTCCATTGAAAAAAAAGAGCTGAAACTATTAGATTTAGTAAAATCTTTAGGCGATTATTTAACTGCCGATGATGATGCCATCAGAGCCAAATCTTTACACTGTTTGTCACTAGTTTTGGACTTTATGAGCAAATCAATACTGTCAAAGCATGACATTGACGTTTTGTATCAGTTTTTCAACTCAAAATTTGACGATGTTAAATGTTTGAAAGAAATAATGTTTGGAATTGATACTTTAATCAATATGGAAGAGTTTGCAGCAAATGATCATTTAGCAGATATCTTAACAAAGTTTGGTGATGTGTACAACCCTAAGCAGCATTTGGCATCAGCAAGGTTTTATAGCTTTAAAATTCTTGAAAGTTTACTGAATAAATTTGAATCATTGATTTTGAACGATTACAACGATGAATTTGTTAAAGCATTTTTACATATTGCAACCGGAGAAAAAGACCCAAGAAACTTACTAAAATCATTTGATCTGAACTACAGAATCTCAAAGAATTTTAAAATAGATGAGTTTAAAGATGATCTATTTGATGATTTATTTTGTTATTTCCCGATCTCTTTCAAACCACCAAAAGATGATCCTTATGGAGTGACAAGCGAGCAGCTGAAATCCAGCTTAAGACATGCAATTGGATCTAATAGCTTATTTGATAAAGACTCTTATCCAAATTTACTAGAAAAGTTAACTTCAATTTCTCCATCAGTTAAACAGGACACTTTATTAACCATCAAAGAGTGTCTTGATAGCTATGGTATTGAGTCAGCTAGTGAGAACTGGCTTGAATTATGGAACGCATTGAAATTTGAAATTTTACATGGATCAGCAAACAATGGAGGTGAAGACGATGAATTCAATAATCTGTCGATCGTTTTATCTATTTTCACTTCAATCACAACAGTCTTAGCACAAGATGAAGATAGATTCAATGATTTTTTCACCAAGTTATGCGATGAATTGCTGCCAAATTTTAGCAATAACAAACATATTAAAGAGACAGTTTCAATATTTGGATCGATTTCAGTTGCGAACCAAAAAGTTTACAACAGAGTCTGCTCTAAACTGCTTCCACTTTTACTGAAAGATCAGAACGATTTGAACGTTTCAAAACAAAGTGCATTGATTAACAACTTGAGTGTTTTAACAAACTCGTATATTAAAGTATTTGGAGATAGTTCAAATCCTAAAGCAGTTGAAGATACTTCCAATGTGATGCTAGAAAACAAGGACACATTGCTGATGTTTTTAGGAAAATCTTTAATGTCAAGTTCCAAAGTCGAAGTCAATTTAAGAACATTGTCAATTAATGAATTGACAAAGCTTTCTCAAATGGTTAATTTTCTAACAGTTGAAGAAATTGGAATAGTTGTGCAGTATTTTACTGAGACTGTGCTGGACGATGACAACCAGTATGTTTTTGACTCCGCTATTGGTGGACTAATTTTAATTTCAAAGTCTCACAATAGCATTCTACTTGAAATCACCTTTCCGTTATTGTTGTCGCTATTACCAGCAAACTTTAACGACCAAATCATCTTCAATGATGAAATTAAACCAATTGATAAAATATTCAACATTATCACCCTAATTTCCACCACCAAGGAAACTAATGACTTCATTTTTATTAGATTGGTCAATAAGCTGATTGAAATTAACGGCAGCGCAGAGAAAGATGAAAGTGAAGATAACGGGAAGTACTTTTACCTGATTTGCACTACTTTGTTTAAAACTTTGACTCAAACACAAAAAAACAAGGTGATAAAGACGGATGATTATTTAGTGAAAACTACACCAAAGCTGATTGATTTGATTTTGGGTTCAAATGAAACTAGCTCCATTGTCGCCACCGATGATAATTTGGAAGTTTTGACTGACTTAATAAAGCTGATTGTTGTATACTCGTCAAAGAGCTTGCATAAAGAGCTGCTTGATGAAACGGTTGCATTTTTCACTAACGATGAAACTAAACTTTCAACTTCACAGAAGTACTTCAAATCTTTAGACAAAATTAACATGTTCAACACACAGAAACAACCAACCAAACTTGTCAATCTGTTCTCTAAGATTGTATCAGCAGTTGATACCAAGACTGAGTTTACAAATGTTGATGAATTCATTTCAAAATTGATGCATTTCTTGGAAGACACTGAAATTACTGACTTGTACACGAAGATTGGCTACTTACAAACACTAGCAGTCATTGTAAATAAGTGGTGCTTATCTTCAGAGTTTTTGTTGAGCTATTTGTCAAGTTCAGGAAGCGAATGTGACCCAAGAAGGATCGATGTTTTCACTTGGATATCCAAAGGTTTTGTTTCAAAAATTGATAAAAACACTGATAAACTGATTGATATTCTTATTTCGTTACTACGATCATCAACTGGCTTGGCAAGTAGAATCACAAAGTCATTTGAGGTTTTGATTGCTGACATTTCAGTGCTGGAGAAGTATAAAAAGATTTCAAACAATAACGTCAGATTGCTATACAAGCAAAAGTTTTTTGAAATAATTTCACCAAAACTGGTTTCGTCGTTCAAGGAAAGCTCAGATGAGCAGTTCAAATCAAACTTGCTAATAGCATTATCACTGATTCTAAAACATACAAAGAAAGAGATCATCATTCCGCATCTGAATGAATTTTTCCCGCTATTACTGCAGTCGTTAGCTTTAGACAACGGAAACAACTCGTCAATTGAGATCAAACTAGCCTCACTAGAGACCATTCTGATAACAATTGATGAAATTCCTGAACTGATCTCAAAGCATTTACAGACGATAATTCCAAACTTGATCCAGTTGATCAAAATTAATAACTTCAAACTGCGTTTGATTTCAATCAATTGCTTAAACTTGATCTCCATGAAAGTTGAGATCGTCAAGATTATGCCATATAAGGACGAGATCATCAAAAGCTTACTACAAAGCCTGGACGATCCAAAGAGAGTTGTCAGAAAAGCTGCTGTTGATGCCAGACAGTCCTACTACGAGTTGGGCAGAAATCCCATAGAATGAAAAATATATCCCTATGATTAATACTCATCGCTGGACTCGCCCTCATCTTCCATCCAGACAGGCGCAAGACCAGGCGTCAAGCCCTTGAAGCTGTTTGGAGTCTTTGGCTCAGGCTTCTCATAAATAGCCTTCTTATTGATTCTTCTTCTTGTTTCTTTCTTGTAATCCTTCTTTTCCAGATCCATTATGCTGTCCTGGATGTCTATAAGATCCTCTTCGTCATCTTCATCAATCTCCCATGCCTGTATGTTTGCTACGTTCTGTTTAATCAGTTTCTTTAGCTCTAAGCTCTCTTCTTTGGTCAGTAATCCCTGCTTGAAGTGGTCCTGCAGCAGCTGTAGTCTTGCTGTTTTCGCCACTTTATCATTCTTCTTCTTATTAACGCGGATTTCCTTCTTCTTTTGTACTTTCAGGTTCTTCTTGATTCGTCTGGCCTCTTCTGGTGTTGTTTTGTAGTTCTGACTCTTCTTTATAGCCTGCGATAGGGAGTGTGTTCTGCCCGTATCAACTTCCGTGCTGTGTCCTGGCAGCACACTGTCAAGCAGCCTGTTGACTGTAGACGTCGTCGACTTCTTATTGCTGAATTTAATGCTCATCTGGTTGCTTCACTATGTATATTCATAAAAATTTTAGCTCATCGCCTAAATAAATTTTTATTTGATTACTAAGCGACTAAATGCTTTAATTACCAAGCAGTCGAGTAAGCTGCTTTTGCTACACCAAGATAACTTTCAATATTCGTACATTTTGAAGCGAGAACAGACTGAACCGCTAGCTAGACAAACAAAACCAAACCTTAACAAACCTACAAAACCTTACCAAACACCTGAACAAAAACATTGTGTTTTCTTTCATTTTTTCTTATCATCATTCATTATTCATCCACCTTCGTTACAATGCTAGGCATTCAATGAAGAGCAGAGCATGCAATGGTTTAACACTGTTTTGATTGCTTTCTCTGTAGTGTTGACAACGTCTCTGCTGAACGTTATCGGAGAGAAAGCAACAGCAGTGCTAAAATCCTCACTGAGACGTACATTGAGGTCCAGCTTCGTCTGACGCATTATCAAGCTCAGATTCGCTGTCCATCTCAAAAGCGTCTTCAAAGTTTCTTTTGCTTCTCTTGGATGAGTTTTTATTACTATTTTTGTTGATGTTTTTGTAAAGCTCAGGAATGTATTCTGACAATTCTTGTTCAGATACTTTGGGCTCCTTATTGGCGTTCTGAGGTTTTTGTGGCTGTTCTTCTTGCTTTGGTTGTGGTAATGCTTGCTTCAGTAGGTCCAACTGAGTTCCAGATAATTCGCTAAACTCTGGGAATTTGACATCAAAGTTGATAATCAAATCACCGAATTTGGTGGTATTCTTCTTCTTTGGCATACCCTTATTTTTGATAACCTTAACTAAACCAGGCTTAATAACTTCACCGGTTGGAATCTTAACTTTTAATGTTTCGCCGTTCAAGTGGTTTATCTTGAACTCGCCACCAGTTAGTGCAGTTATCAAATCAATTTTAGCAGTACAGAATAAATGTGCACCCATTCTTTTGAACACAGGATGTGGCTTCTCTGCTATGCTCACTATAACATCTCCAGGAGTTATATTGATACCTTGATCACCTTCACCTCTACAGTAAATTTGGTCACCTTTCTCAGAACCTTTAGGAACGTCAATCTTAAATATGGTACGTCTTTCGACAGTTCTTTCTCCGTCACATTCTTTACAGACTTCCGTTGGTCTTTTACCTTCACCGTGACACGCTGAACAGGTTGTTTGGTATCTCTGGATCAATGGTCCCATCTGCTTCTCAATTATAACAGAACCTTTTCCGTTACAGTGCGAGCAGCTTCTGAGATTATAACCTCCTTTGGCGTTGCATGCTGTACATAGCAATGTCTTTGAAAGTGCTAGCTTGGCAGTTCTACCGTTGTAAAGCTCCTCCAAGGTACAGCTGAGAGTATGCGTGATGTCAGGAGACTTTCTCTGAGGTCTTGACCTGAAACCTGAGTGGGAGGAGGTGGTGGACGAGGTGAAGAACCCGTTGCCAAAGAACTGGTTGAACAAGTCGTCAGCAGTGGTATGGAATCCGGCACTGGAGCCAAAGCCACCAGCACCACCAGAACCACCGGAACTGAAATTCCCATTGATGCCATCCTCACCAAACCGGTCGTAGATGCTTCTCTTCTGCGAGTCGTACAAGATCTCGTACGCCCTGGTGATCTCCTGGAACTTCTCCGTAGACTCTTTGGAGTGATTATTCTTGTCTGGATGATATTTTAATGCTTTCAAGCGATAAGCCTTTTTGATTTCCGTGTCTGTTGCGGTATGAGACACCCCAAGCACATCGTATAACTTAGTATCCTTCACCATGTGCCCCTACTTGCTGTAAAACTCCCCAATTAACTCACAATGATACAAAAAAAAGAATAAACAATAACAACCAATAACACAACTTTTCTTTTCCTGATAACAAAATCCTCTAAACTTTTTTTGTTTAAAAATAAAATAAAAATAAGTAAAAAAAATAAATATAAATCAAACAAAAAAAATTAAACAAAACGAACAACCTGAAAGTCTCCCACACAGCGCGCTCTGAACACTTTTTAAACTAAAAAATAATAGTTAGACAGAAAACCAAAAGAAAAAAATTTAGAAAAAAAAAACACTGTTTTTATTGTTTTTTTAAAAGAATTTTGTAGAATTTTGTAGAATTTTTGGAATTTTTAGACTTTTTTGTTTACATTTATTTGTTAGTTGGGTTGTTTACTGCTTTTTTGGTGTTGTTTTGTCCAGCGGGAGTGATGGGAGCTGCATGAAACTGGACTTTTGGGTGCTTCACGCGACATTGCGAGGAGAAAGGCTGCCAAATCAGCTGTTTAACGCGCTTTTAACAAACATTTAACAATCACTGCACCTGGCAACATATAAATGGTTCGCGCACAGGAAGAGCGTACTGGCGAATTTTTTTTTCAGTGGTTTGCAGTGTTTTCAGCAGTTTTGTGGTTTGCTCGTTCGTGCTGGTTTGATTCGCTTCACTTAGGAGGAGGAGTTGGAGCTTGGGCACTGGGCAACAGAAGAAGAGAAAACAAGACAAAAGAAGCTGAAGATGTCCCTGCTTTCATTGACAAATTCTTTCAAGCCAACCCATTATGACCTGGAGTTAAGCATCGACATGGAAAAGTCCAACTTTATGGGTTTGGCAGAGATCAGTCTGACGAGAAGTTCCAGCAGCAGCGAATTCCAGTTTAGCTTACACTCAGCGGAGCTGGTGGTGCTCAGTGCTATTTTTGTCCCGGCTGATGCTAGCAGCGGCCAAGACGCCCAATTCAAGTCTGCAATTTCATACGATAAAAATAGCGAGCTAGTTAATTTCAAGCTTGAGGAGCCAGAAAAGCTGCTAAACCATGAAAAGCTGGTTCTGAAGCTGAAATATCTGGGGAAAATCAACACAATCAAAACGTTTAAAGACTTCACCAAAGGAATTTTCAAAACCAACTACCTGGATGACAGAAACAACACTGCTACAAACTACATCTTGGCCACACACTCACAGGCGGCTTTTGCAAGGTATATTTTTCCTTCGGTTGATGAACCTGTCAGCAAAACCACCTTCAAATTGAGCATTACAACCAATTCGAGGTTCAAAGTGTTGTCCAATTCGAGTATCGAAACCCAGATTGGCCTATCAGGGTCATGCACTAAAACCATTTTCAAAATTACTCCGATTATGAACACTTCGATATTTGCATTTGTTGTTGGTGATTTGGATTATATCGAATCCAAAGTGAAACTAATCGATGGAGAAATCCCAATCAGATTTTATGCGCCAATCGGCCAAGTTTCATACGCTGCATATCCATTAGATGTTACTACAAAAGCGCTGCCATTCATTGAATCAATGCTAAATTATGCTTATCCACTGGATAAATTAGATTTTGTTGCTTTGCCATTTTTATCTGATGGTGCCATGGAAAACTTTGGTTTGATCACAATCCAGTCTACCCACATCCTTGCAACCAGCTTAAACACTGAGATCTGTCAAGGAATGAGACAGCTAGTGGTGCATGAACTAGTCCATCATTGGATAGGTAATAACGTGTCGTTTGATGAATGGACTCATCTATGGCTGAACGAAAGTTTTGCAACTTGGTTTGCTTATTATGTTTTGTATAAACTGAAACTTGAAGAGGTGGACCAGGAAATATGGTTAAAACAAGGTGATGAAGAATTAGAAAGCTATTTGCTCAATGATTCGCAACCAGATGTTTCACCAATCGCTGGAAATTCAAACAAGAAAGCTGTGAAATCCACGCAAGAAGCATTTGAAGTTGCTTCATATCAAAAGGGAATCCACTTCTTGAGAATGCTTGCAAATGTATTTGAGTCTGACAAATTTGATGATAATTTAGACAAATTTGTTGCGTTGATCTCAAAGTTCATTCATACTAAACAGTTCAAGGCAATCAAACCAACTGATTTATGGATACAGTTAAACAATGAAAGTAACTTGGATTTGTTGGCATTCACACATTCATGGTTGAGGTTACCTGGAATTCCAGTTGTAACAGTTAAATTGAATCAAGATGGTTTAATTGAATTAACCCAAAATCGTTATTTGTCCAATGGATTGTCATTAGACTCTTTGAATCTTGAAAATAATCCATACCACATTCCATTAGCCATTAAATTAACAGATGGATCAATCGTAAACAGAGTAATGAACGATAGATCGCTGGTCTTGACGGAAATTAAACCAAGTGAATTTGTCAAATTAAATTCGAATAGAATTGGTTTATACAGAACAAACTATGTTAACACAGAGTTTTATAAAAATATTGGTTTGAATTTGGATAAACTAACAGACTTGGATTTATTAAACATTGTTTATGATTTCAACTCAAACTTAGGCGTCAATCACTCTAACGATGATCTATTAGGATTCATTAAATTATCCGAGTACTTAATTGATTCTAAGGAATTAAATTTCAAGATTCTTCCACACATCTTGACCAGTTTGGAGATTTTACAGGACTCAATCAAATTATCAAACAAAGAACACAACAAATTGAAGTACTCCAAGTGGTTGCAGCAACAGAATTTAAAATTGTTCAATAAACTTTCATGGGATGAAGACTCGAATGATTTTTATAAGAAACTATCAAAGGATGAATTGGACACAAGAAAATGGATTTTAACAATTGGTATTGAGACTCCAGAAGGACTGAAAGTTGCAAACAAATTGTTCAAATATTTACTTCATGGACCAAGCCAAACTGTTCCAATTCAGCTAGTTCAGCCAGTTCTGTCAATCATCTCATTTAATTCAAACCAAAATAGCTGGAAAAAGATTTTGGAGTTAGTTAAATCACCAGGACCACTTACCAACAATGTTTTTGGGACCAACAATGCTACACAGGAAATTCAAAATGCAGCTGTAAGATCAATTGGGTTTACCAAGGATGAAGCATTGGTTAAAAGAGTTTTAAACTTTGTTTCAAACAACATTGACTCCACAATGGTGGAACTGTCACTGATTGGATTGCAATACAACCAGAAGATGAATAAAGATGCGTTGTGGTCATGGTTCAACTTAAACTACGACCAATGGGTCAGTAGATCATTGAGACCTGGCAGCGAATATAGTGCTAATTTGAAGAAAACAGTGAAAAGTATAACTTTTATTGTTTTCAGTGGATTGAATGTCGAAACCGATAAGAACATGATCGACAAGTTTATTGAATTGAAACTGAAGAAACTTCCTGAACACGGATTGGTGGATAACGTTGCAGAGGTTAAAGAACTGCAGCTAGAGAAGATCAAGATTACAAAAACTTTAGATTCAATTATCAATGATATTTAACTCCCCTTTGAATGTATATATGAATTAGAAAATATCTAGAACAAGACCCCTGTAGCAATCGACCTTGTCTCATTGATGATGTCGTCTAAAGAGTGGTATAGTTCGCTTCTACTCAGCAAGCCAGAGTAGCTTCTTTCTGAGATATTCTCGCTGATTTCACTTGACCGAGAAATTTGGGATAACTGGTCAAATACCAGGTTGTGCGGTCTTATTGGGTACCCTAATCCTGAGCCCAGTTCCAGGTCGTTTGGCTGAACCGGCTGCTCTTCAAAATTATAACCTGTTTCTGGCAAATCGTGATCAAATGATAGGGTGGTATTCAGAATCTCTGAGGTATTAGAGTAGCCTGATGCTGAAGAGCTAAAATTTGGAAAAGAGCTTGATAATTGCCACCTGATTCTGTTAGCAATAACCTTCTTCAGATAGACTTTCCACAAGATTTCTATCTCGTCGGCAGTTGGCTTCTTTCGTGAATTGGTCGGTAGTGACATTGTTCTGGATAGCCTGAAAGTTTCATACTGTGGAGTCGGCACGGTTCTCGGTTCAGAGTTGTTTTCTGAAGCTAGAACAGTGCCTGGTTTGGACTCGTCGGAGTACGTGCTGCTTGGAGTTGGGTTATGGTAGCTATAGTTCTGTCCCAGGCTGTTCTGGTTACTTAAATCGTAGTTTAAGGTACCAATTTTCATCAACTGCTCGTTCAGCTGTTTCTCAATCTTATCGGTAGAAATAAAAGAGTTGTCTGAGGTTACCGGCTGTGGAACGTACAGCATGTAGTTGTTGTCAGCGTCGATCGTTATAGCCTTGACGGTTTTTTTCAGGTCAGGATTTGGTTTCAGCAGCTGATTCTGTGGTACTTCATAGAAATCAACCTTCTTATTGAGACATAAATCTTTGGACATATCAACGTCAAAGTCGATATATACGAGATTTGCATCCAGTTCAGATTTGGTTCTGTATTTGCCGTTTCGCTGTTTTCTCTTCAGTTGGTAGTTTTTGCTTGAGTTTCTCTTCACCCTTGATGGTGCTCTGACAACGGGGTGAAACAGCTGGTTTCTCACCTCCCTTGTGGACTTCATGAATCTTCGTCTTCTCTTGATGGAAGTCTTCTTGGAGATGTTGGAGTGGGATCTGTATATTTGGCTATTCTTTCGACTGGCCCTGCCACTGTTGGTTCGAGTTACTCTTCTGCCACTGTTGGTTCGACTGGCCCTGCCACTGTTCTTCCGGCTCGTTCTACCGGTGTGCTTTCTGCTTATGCTGCGGTTGCGGCTATCATGACTGTGACCGTGGGACGAAGCTGACACTATACTGGCAGCACGCCCATTCATAGTGGAAGGCGACAGACTTGGTTTCTTGCTGTGTATGAGCTTGTCTGCCGACGCCGTGTGGTCCTGGTCTATTATTGGCACCGACGGCAGCCTTCTGTGTATGTAGTTTGATCTTGTGTGGTAAGACACCGAGCTGGAGTACACCTGTTCATTGCCTGGAACCATTTCTTTGGTATTAAGTAGATGGAGCTGATTGGAAAGTTTAGCAGGAAATGATTTAAAGTTATACTTTTTATTCTCTCGCATTTGGCCCTAGCACATTATGCATTGTAATGATCCATAACCACACACTTTTCCCATTTATTCCATTTGCAAACTGAGATGGCTGGTTGGTGATAGAATTGATTAAATCGCTGCCATTTCCCAAAACGGCAATAATTATGCACCTCGACGAGCAAGCGACTTTTTCCTGCCAACACTGCCCAAACGGGACATGCCAAAATCTTAGGAAAACTCGCCAACATTTCCACTTTTATATTTTAACCGTTTTACATCAAGACAGCCAGCACATTGGGAGCAGCCACTGAACAGTACTGAGTTTTGACTAGGTTACACTGGGCTGGAGCGATGTTCTACCACCGATGTTAACCACCCACTCGTGCTCAACCTGGGCCTGAGCGAGGCAGCAGTGGTAGAGCACCAAAACACACCTGAAACAAGGATTGCCCGGCTCGCGAGGCTCCCCGATTAGGAAAACCGAAAATAAACGGATTCTCAAATATTTTGGTTTTTTCAAATCAGGAGAAATTTCTTTGTTTTCTTCTTTTCTTCTTCAGTTTCATCAATAGGATAATCTGAATTGAGAGAGTAAAAGAGGCGAAATGGACAAATTGAAAGAGAAAATCAGCAACTTGAAGCTTGACGCTGAGAAATGGCAAGAAAAATCCGAGGAATTGTCTGCACAAATCAAGCAATTGGAACAAGAATCTTTAGAAAAGGACAACGAGATCCAAGCTTTGACCAGAAAAAACCAAACTTTAGAGGAGACTGTTGAGAAATTAGAGGCTGACCTTGCACAAAACAAGGAGGCAGCCGAGGAATCCTCAGCATTGAAGTCACACAATGACAACTTCACCAAAAAGAACCAACAATTGGAAGAAGAATTAGAAGAATCTGACAAGAACCTAAAGGAAACCACCCAAAAACTAAGAGAAACCGACTTGAAAGCGGAACAATTAGAAAGAAAGGTCACCTCTTTGGAAACTGAAAGAGAGGACTGGGAAAAGAAGTACGAAGAGCTCAGCGAGAAATATACCAAGGCAAAAGAAGAATTGGAGGAAATTTCTGCTCAATTAGAGGCTATCTAACTAACTACCACCACCACCTCTGCTACCTCTAGTAGCAGTACGTCTTCCAATAGCATTATTAAGAACAAGAATAACAAATGTGTTAATATCAACAGTACTACCAACTATACCAAACCTCAGCTGATACAGCTAACCAACATCATCATTATATCTGTGGTTCTCAATTACTTTATTCTGGACTACTCGCTACTAAAGTTGATATTTAATATATTATTTTGAGTGTTTATAGTAGTTGTAACTCAATCAATGCTGCTAAATTTTAGTCTTTTATTTTGGGCTGTGCTATCAACTAAGCACCCTTGGACAGCACACAAAGCGCGATTGTAGCTCACTGCCTGTTTAGCTACTGCCTGCTCAGCTACTGCCTGCTCAGCTACTGCTTCTGGAGTAAACTCATCTAAATCCGGGCAATAGTACTAACCGCTTACTAAGACATTTTTTAGGTTTTTTACAATTATCAACATTTTGTAAATTAAACAAATTTTGTAAATAAACAAAGAAGCAGAAAACAAAACATAGTAATTTTTGCAGTTCAAATCAACGGAAATGGCTGACTGGTTGAACGAGCAGCTTCAGGACGACGAGTTGAACGGCGGAAATGGAGGTTTGGACAATGGGATGTCCTCCTCAAACAATGATGAGCAATTAATGTCTTCATTCTTAAATTATTTGGATACAGATGGTAATGATAATAATGATAATAACAACGGCGGCTCATCCAACTTGGACAATGCGAGCTCTGCTAATGAGTTTAACGACACATTCAATTTGTCAAGCAGTATCAATCCGTCTTCAATTCTGTCTCAAAGGTCTCAACAACAACAACAACAACAACAACAACAACAACAACAACAGTCACCACAGGATGCCAATGCTTTAATCCAAAGTATCCTAGGAGAAACACCAGCAGCAAAAACTTCACCAGCGGCAGTAGTTGCTGCAGCTACAGCTTCAAACAGCTTCATTCAAAACCAGCCATTGACTACCAGTCAGGGATTTCCGCCTGCTGTTTTCTCTCCTACCACTCAACAGAGAACCATACCTCCTCAATTAGACCAGAACAAAATGCAACAACAGACTCCTGCACCTCAACAGATTGCTCAGCAGTCACCTCAACTTGCACAAAGAATTCAATCGCCACAAATGCAGCAGCAAATATCACCAACTCAAATGCAACAACACGTACCACCCCAACCACCCCAACAGCAGCAACAACTCCCTATTCATATACAGCCAAACCAGCAACCAAATCAACCGATGAATAAAGCTGCAATGATTGCTGCCTTGCAACAGAGAAACTTACAGAATCAACAGAGGTTTCAACAACAGCAGCAACAGTTTTATCAACAACAATTCTTACAGCAAAGACAGCAGCAGCCACAGCAGTCAAACACGCCCAACATGGTTCCGTCACCAACTATTCCTCAGAACAACCAAGCCCAAGCCCAACAACAACAACAGTTATTTCACCATTTACAGCAGCAGCAGGCTCTGAGATTGCAACATTTACAACAGCAGAGACAGCAACAGCAACAGCAGCAGCAGCAACAACAACCATTTAATCAGAACTCATCGTCCCCGTTATTACAAAATCAACGGGTACAACAGTTTAACCAGTTCAATGGTAATAACAATGGTAACAATAACGGTAATATTCCAAATAGTAATTCTAATAATAACAATAGCTCACCTCTGTTGAATCAGCAGCAAACATCACAATCCCCAAATATGCAACAACATACAGCTCCACAATCAAGACCGCCTCCACCACAGCAACAGCAGCAACAACAA
The DNA here is from genome assembly GCA_030580055.1 of Starmera stellimalicola. Classification (NCBI taxonomy): domain Eukaryota; kingdom Fungi; phylum Ascomycota; class Saccharomycetes; order Phaffomycetales; family Phaffomycetaceae; genus Starmera; species Starmera stellimalicola. The sequence continues at coordinate 661,011 of JAKTSD010000004.1, read as the reverse complement.
CAACGACAACAACAAATTCCAAACAATCCAGATGCGAACCTAACCCCCGAACAAATACAACAGAGGAAATTGCAACAGCAAATAAGTTCAAGTCAGATGGATCTTTTTATGAAAACTTTATTTGATTTCATGAAAAATAGAGGGACGCCAATAACAACAGTTCCCATTATTGCTGATAGAAAGCTGAATTTATTTTATCTATATGCTTTAGTATTCAAGTTAGGTGGGTTTGCAACTGTAAGTAGACAAAATCATTGGGGATTTGTTGGTCAAAAATTGGGCTTCTTGGTTGATAAAAATCCTCAAATTATTAGAGATTTATCAAAAACTTATATGGATTACTTATTACCATTTGAGCAGTATGCTGCTTCCCCAGAAGGTCAAAGGGATTTACAGGCAAGAAGGCAACAGCTGCAAAGACAATTTGAAATACAGAAACAACAATTACAACAACAACAACAGCAGCAGCAGCAGCAATCTCAAACAATAAATTCTCCTAATGCTCAATCTCAAGTACCAACTCCAACTTTACAGCAACAACAAATTCCAAGAACGTCGCCACCTTATCAACAAACAACGATTCCTGCAACAAGTCCTGGCCTAAGACAATCTCAGGCTCAAACCCCTCAAAGTTTGCATGCGCCAACTCCTCCAGCACAAAACCAACAATTCCAAGCACCAGCCTCTCAACAATTGCCACCTCAACAACAACAAACCAAGAGATCTTCTGGTTCTTTAACACCAAACGCTTCAATGTTGAAAAACCAAGTTCCATTCAATCAACTACAATCATCGGCACAAGAAGCTGCGAAAGAACCAATAAAACCAAATGTAATTAGAAATTATGTTGCAGAAAAAAGACCTGTTGAAACCCATGGAGGTTTTGATGTTAAAACGTTGACTCAACTGGGGGAACAAATAGACACAACAAAACCAATCTTTTTATTTGCACCAGAGCTGGGAACCATCAACATTCATGCGTTAACAATGAGTTTAGATTCTGGCATTACCAGTGAAACAAACACTGCGCTTAACACAGCTTTGGTAACCTCTGCTGATAATAACTTAACGATCCCGTTACGTGAATGTCCTGAGTTCTTAGAAAGTTTATGTTGTTTAGGGTTAAGAACTCTAGATAAGTTCATTAATGGTAGTGATGATAGATCAAAACAAGGAGTTGAAACTATAGATGCTGATGAACCTTTGTTTAAGAGATCTAAAATTGATGACGTTTTTAACAGATATGTCAATAATAAAGATGAAAAGAATGATAATTTAGAAATTGCTGTTGACTCATTTACTGGTGAAGAAATAGACAGTATTAAGGATGATAAGTTATACACTGGAACTAATTATAATGAGATTGACGAGATTATTTCTAAGGACGACAGTATTAGCAGTACACAATTGATGGATAACACTAGTAATAGTGATGTTGAAATAAGCGAGGAAGGAAAAGAGGTAACATCATTTGATTTTCCGTCATATTTGGATATGCTGACGGCAATTCGTTTAGAAACCGAGCATCCTTTCAGTAAAATCCATACAAGATCAGCAGAAGATGCGAACATTTTACTAATTGATCAATTGACGACAATTTCAATGATTTTGAGAAACATTTCATTTTTAGAAAGCAATGTGTCGATAATGGCCAACAATGATTTTTTAAAAGAGTTTTTATTCAAACTGATCTTAGCTATTGGATCGAATTCTGAAAAGTTTTTATTTTCCAGAAGAAAATTAGGTTTTTTGAAAGATTGTTTAATGATTTTTATGAACATTGTTCATTTTATGGAATTGAGATCAGTGACTGATGCATTTGCTGCAATTGTTTTAGTTTTATCATTCGGATCTGACTATAATAATAATAATGACACCTCACTATTTTCAGATTTCAACCCACAAATCCATAAATATCAACATCATGCAATTGATGTACTGGCCAAGCTGTTAGTGCGCGATCCACCAAACAGATCGCTCATCCGTTCATTAGTCACTGGGAACTTTGAGTCACTGTCAGTAACTGAAACAGAAAATATCAAAAACTTGATTTCACTATATCTGGGTAAAGACGTTCCACATTACCAATTTTTCACCAAGATCTTCAAGTCGATCATATCCGTTATACCAGTGAATGGGATCGGATCTACTATTCTACAGGAATCGGATGCAGTGATTTCACAGTCATTGCTTTCGGCAATATTGATTAGTGAGATGTTAGACATGGAGTCTATTGATATTAACCTGCCATTAATTTGGTTAAGTTCATCTGAGTGTATTGGCAGTGGGTTTATCAGGCTGGGACTGGTGCTGGCTTCGCTGAGCGCAAAACCGGAGTCGAACCAGTCCGTTAAGCTAATGTCTGCAAGATGTTTTGAGTTACTGAACATTTTGATCAAGAAGGCTACTGAATTCATCGAACTGAATAAGGACACGCAGGATTTCAACGATCTGAAGAAGACCAAGTTGTTTTTACCTTCGGACTCTGTGCTGGGAGCAATGCTCACATCAATCGACTCGAGCATACTGAACCAAATTCTTATATTCTCATCCAGCTTGAGGAAGATCAATTCAAGCTAGTGAATAAACACCAACTATTTTTACATCCAGGGGCCCCGAGCAATGGATACCTTGTAGCCAGGCAGACAGCAATGCCTGCTTTACACCACTTTTGTAGTCACAGCTACTTTTTATAATTGCTCTCGAGGTACTCAAATATCCTGTCGCCGAGCTCCTCGCCCACCACGGCGCTGATCTCGTCCCGGCCAACACCGACCAGCTTGTCGATGCTCTTAAACTTCTTCATGATCTTGAACTTGTCAATGTCAGTGATATTCCCGGGCAAGTCGTTCAGCAAAGTGACCAGGTTCTCGTTCAGCTCCACGTTTTGCTTCTTCTTCTCCTCCTTGAGACCCGCGTTGATGGCGTCCAGCAGATTGGGCTCCTCTCTGCCGCTCTTGAGGTCCATAATGAGCTCGGAGGTCTGCAAGGGGGAAGAGGACCACAAGATCCTGAGTCTCGGGAACCTGATCACCAGCTGGGCCAGCTGCAGCTGGATGTCGTCCTTCATCTTGTTGCTGAAGCTGGCGTCCGGCGTGTGGATCTTGTTGGAGCGGATCCTGTACTCGCTGAACGGCTCGAACGAGAAGGACTCGTTGCTGTCGAACTCGATCAGCAGGGCCGGCAGCTCGTAGTACCTGGACATGCGCGCGCACTGGTCGAAGATCCGGCCGCTGGTGAAGCTCCCGATGAGGTCCTTGAGCGACTTTCTCTCGACGCACACCTTGGGCGTGATGATGTAGTCGCCCACGGTGAGCATTGCGGGCAGGACCCTGATGCCACACTTGTGCAGGAGCCCCGGCAGCGGGGCCCGGAACTCCCTGGTGTCCACCACGACCCTGAACTCGTGCGCCTCGTCGTAGTAGCGCGCGTTTCCGCCCGCGATCCTGGTGTTGAGGATCTGCTTGCGCAGGTTGATTCTCTTGGAGTCCTGGTCTGTCTCGAAACGGGACGCCAGCGACGACCGCTCCTTGATCAGCCTGGTGAAGATCTCCTTGTCCCTGCGGATCGACTTGAGGTACAGCTCCTCTTCGTAGGAGTGCCGGTAGTACATGAAGTAGGTCTGCGCCTGGTTGTCCTTGAACGTGGCCTGGAACACCTCGATCCGCCGCACAAACTCCAGGTTGGGCTCGTACAGCACGATGTACGACGGGATGAGCTGGCTCAGCAGCTCGGAGTCCTGGCTGTCGTACGTGCCGATGATGATCTGCGAGTCTCTGGGGACGAGCTCGCAGCTGCTGGCACTGGCGAGCGGGCCCGTGCCAAGCTCGTCCTGGGCCTCGGCCTCAGCCTCACCCACGGCCGCGGCCTCAGCCTCATCCCCATCCTCGCTCTCCAGCTCCAGCAGCTCCATCTCGACGTCGTCCTGCGAGATTCCCAGGTCGATGCTTTCCTCGCCGGGCAGGGCGTTCCGCAGCCGCTGCACGGCAGCCACCGCACTGCCGCCCCTCGCGCGCCTTCTCTTGGTGGTGATGGGCCCGCGCGCAAACGCCTTGGAGATGTGGATCTCCTGCCCGGGGCCCTCGTCGTCAGGGCTGATTTTGGACTGCTGGATGGTGCTGGTGACGGACTTGTTGGCCTCGTGCAGCCGCATGTACAGCCCCAGCTTGTGCATCATGAGCCTACGCGCGCTGTACGAGCGCACGCGGAACGTGTCGTGGTCCTGGGGCTCTGCCTGGACCTGCCTGATGGCCGCCACGACCCGCTGCAGCTGCCTGGAAACCCTGCTGTTGGAGCACATGATGAGCGTGGGACCCAGCTTGGTCCCGCGCAGCACGCGGTCCTGCGCAATGTCGTCCAGCAGCAGCGCCAGCTGCTCCCACTTGGGGCACTCCTCCAGGACGTACTGGTTCTGGTTCAGGACCCGCTTTTTGGCAAGGGAAATCACCGTCTGGGACTCCTCGGCCATGAGCCACGGCGACTCGCTGTTCTTGAACCGGTCCAGCGACGGCTTGTTGGCGTCCAGCACCAGCTGGATCGACTCGTAGAAGTCCACGCAGTCGTACAGGTTCAGCTCGCGCAGCAGGTCCTTCAGCAGCTTGATGTCCTTCAGCAGCTGCCGCGACTCGAACGAGATCCGGTGCCACTGCGGGTCGAACACCATGTGCAGCCTGCCCACAAACTTGGGGTCCAGCAGGTCCTGCTCCTTCTGGTCCTCGTCCCAGAACTCGCTCACCAGCTCTTTATTCTTTCTGCGCAGCTCCTCCACGCACTTCTTCAGGCACGCGCGCAGCGCAGCCTCGATCTGCCGCATCTTGTCCGTCAGCTGCACCTCGATCTCCACCACGCTCGTGGGGTCCCTCGTGGCCAGCGAGCTCGACACATCAATGTGCATTCTGGGCCGCAGCAGGATTTTCTTCAGCTTGAGCTCCTTCAGCTTCCTGCTCAGGGGCTGGAACCCGCCAAACTCCTCCGGCTCGTCGCTCAGCGCCTTGACAAACCCCCACTTGTTCTTCTCCCGGTAGATGTCCACGATAAAGTGCTCGCTCGACAGCTCGTTCACTTTCTCAGCGTGCAGCACCACCAGCCCCGTCACCTTGCTGGGGCTCAGAATCCCGGACAGCAGGTCCACAATCAGGATCCGCGACGTCACGGACATGATCCCACCACCGTGGTACGCCCTGGACCGGCTGTCCACCGAGTAGCTGTCGCTGGTGATCACGTGAAACGGCCGAGGGTTCCCAGACCTCGCACCCGCGGCCGCCTCCTCGTCGTCCAGCCACGCCAGCTCCGCCAGCTCCTCCGCTATCTTGTCGTTGTCGCTCGCGCTCGCGTTCAGCAGCACCACCAGCGAGTTCTTCTGCTTGCCCTTCACCACTGCGGGCGAGCACAGCGCATGCAGCAGGTTGGCTGCTATGGGGATCAGCCCCAGCCCTTTGCTGAGAATCAGCAGCGAGTCGTCTGCTATCAGGTCCTCCAGCACGTCCCGCTGGAACTTGAGCGGCAGCGTCATGCTCACCGTGATGGGGTCCACGTCCTCGTCCACCAGCTCGTCCTCCCCATCGTCGTCTCGCACAATTAGTGGGAATGCGCTTGCCTCTTCCTCTCCCTCTGCCGGCCTGTTCTCGCCCACGTCATTCTGCTCCACACGCACCACAATCTCCTCGTCGCTCGGCTCGTCTCTCACAAACAGCGACATCCTCACCGTTCTAATCTGCTTGATCGCTGCTTGCTAACTGAAATTATTGTCCGGAATTTAATTCCCACCCTCGGAAGTCAATATGACCTAACCGCGTTCCACCAGTGCTCGAGATACCAATACTGTGGGACTGACCCGCATCAGAGCTGAATACCACTCTCAAGGGCTGTAATGTGCATACTGATGCCAGTGAGTACATCTATTTCAAGTTCCAATCCAAATTGTAACTAAACCTGGTCAGGTTGTAGTACGAATCCGGTGCATATTAGTTGTACAGCTTGTAGCAGTTATCAGCTTGGTATGAGAATGAAGTAGTCAGCTACAAAGTAACCACTACAAAGTAACCACTACAAAGTAACTGCTACAAAGTAACCAATACAAAGTAACTACTACAAAGTAACTGCTACAAAGTAACCACTACAAAGTAACCACTACAAAGTAACCACTGCAAAGTAACCACTACAAAGTAACCACTACAAAGTAACCACTACAAGGTAATACCATCACTAATGCGCTTATATCCAATAATAATACTAAGTAGCTTGCCAATTCCAACCATTATACTACAGCAAGTCCATAAACTGTGCACCAATCGACCAAACCCAATAGTGTGGTGTGCCTAACTGTTTAGTATGCCAGCAAACTTTTGCAATACTCAGTTTGAAAGTAGTGGTACAAATATTACCTCCAACTCAACAATCCTAATACTAATTGAGATCCAAAGATTGTAAAAGTAGTCCAAAGCTTGTAGTACTAATCCTAAACTAAAATCAAATTTCACCCCAGTCCAAAGTCTGTGATAATAATGCCAGTCCAGTATACAATAATAATACCAGTCAATACTAATCTTTTAAGACTATGCTTGATCTAAAGATTGTAGTGCTGGTTAAGTCCAGATCCAACTGTGATGTTTCAACCGACTGTAATATAATGCTGTTTAGTATAAACACCAGCGACTGTAAAACCAAGTCTAAAATTAGTGAAAAATCTTAGCTCAATTCCAACAATCTAAAGACAATTCAAATCCAAAGATTCTATGAGTAACCTAAACTATGTAATACTAACGATGACCCAATCCCAACGATTATCCCACTACAAAAATTGTGCACTAGTCAAATACCGGCTTTGCTTGTATAATTGTTATACTCGGGTTGGTTTTAAGCTTGCTATTATTCCCCAGTGTTCAGAGTCAAGCCATGGGGAGCTAGTCAAACCATTTGGTCTACAGTTATTTATGAAAGTATGTATCAATGACAGCCTCATCTCTTCCTCAGAATACGGTTGCAATAGGGAGTTTAGGTCTGAGTGTATATCGTTGAAGCAAGATAACAAATACTGCATATGACAAACCAAGATATAGGTTTCAAACCCATCTTCAAGCCCTGTTTCTGTTTAAGTTACTCAAGACTTGGAGACGTTGATTTTTGATCTGCACTCTTTTACAACCTGTTACTATCCTAGTGCAGTCCAAACATTGAATGCTAATGAATCCAGCTCGTAGTACTAACCTCAGTCCAATATGCAATGACACCATCCAGTTGTTTGAGCAAGTTGTCTAATTCAATCTCAATCCAAGGCTGGCTGAACAAATGGTGTAAGGCTAGCCAGGTAGTCAGCTTCTAGTCCGAAATGGTTAAGTGTTAGTGTGATGGCTGGGTAGTAATTGCTGGTCTAGTCAGGCTGTTAGATGTTTGGTCTAATTGATAATCCTAGCTGGTCGTTGGTGGTCCAACTGTTTAGTCCAATTGTCTAGTTGCTTAGCCTAACTGCTTGATCCAAGGTTGGTAACCAATTCAGTCTCTTTGATCCAAGGCTGGCTAAAATCTGCAGATCCCAGATGGCTGTTTGGTACAATTGCTTGCTCCACCTACTTGGCTGTCCGCCCTCAACCACCAGGACTGCAACAGCAGTGCAACCACACATAGGTAGGCTGCCCGGAACTCAAATACGGGTCGGAATTCAGGCTGGCTCAATGAAATCCGGCCCAGACCGGAAGTGCTTTTCTGTGAAAAATCGACAGCGAAATTTGCATTTTGCAGTACCAACGAGCTAAATCGACATGTTCGGCGTGAGAAGCAGCAGCAGAGGCGTGTTATGCGCGAGAAGTCCACTGAGAAGCGTGGTGTTTGCGCGCCTGAACTCTACGGGGGCCAAACCAGCAGGCAGCGGAGCCAGCGAGGCGGCAGCACCAGCTGGTGAAGCGCAAGAAGACTTCATCACCAGGGCCATGAGACTGGCGCTGCAGAACAACAACTCTGCAGGCAGCAGCAGCCCAGCACAGGCGGGCAGAAACAGCACCAGGGGCCGTTTTGGCAGGGACCTGAGACTCAGAAACGTGGGGATCCAGTCGATGTTGGGAGGAGAGTTCCAGGCAGACCCGCGCGAAATGGCCAACAAGCTCAAGTACACAGGCCCAACCGCAGGAAGACTGGTCAGGGTGACGCACAACAACATTGCTGCGGCCCAGAGACAGCTCAACACGCTGGTGAATGTCAACAAGATCAAATCCACATACTACGACCAGAGATTCCACATCAAGCCATGTAAGGTCAAGCTGGCCAAGCGCATTGCCAACAGCAAGAAGCACTTTAACCAGGAGTTTAAGAAGCTGATGAACAACATCTGGGCTGCAAAGAGAAGGGGCTACTGAGGCTGCTGAGGCCTGTTAAGGTGCCTGCCAACTGTATATACTAATCGACGAGATGCTAGACGGTGTAGTTTGACCGAGAACAACTCCTATCAGCAGATATCAAACCTCTGAAACTCACAAATCTATTTCCTCACCAAATACAAAAACACACTTACCTATCTGCCTAACACACTCCAATATGGACCTATCTGTCCTACCACAGCACCCATAAACATACATGCCCTAAAGAAGCCTAAGACAACACCCAAACAAACCACCTCTATTTGTCCATAATATGACCTAACTGGACATCTAGCCTACAACACACGCTAACGCAAATACTGTTTAATAACAAACCTTTTAGATGCACCTACTAATCTACTAAAACTGATTGATAAAAATTCTCTAAGAACTCCATCATAAAACCCACCACCCTCCGTATCACATCACCATGTTCGCCTATAAAAAATCCCAACTCAACAGATTTCCTTCACAACCAGCAGTAGCTCTCTAGCCTGCATATACCAATACACAAATATTTTTTGATAGTATTCTAACACAGCACGACCCCCCTATCAAAGGGCAAAGATGCACACACCCCCACATGTCCCTTACATACCCCTACAAAACAGTTCCTCTCTAATACGTCCCCAACACAGCCTAACTTTCTTATATGCACATATCAATATACTGAGAAGTTATTGATAGTTATTATCACTTCAGTCAAGTAACAACCAGAACACAAACCTCTGTTCCCTAGCATACCCTAACACAACACCTCTGCACAAAAATATCTCTCCTGACATGACCCTAACAACCTAACTGCCTTATCTCAATACTAATCTACTAAAACTTATGATAGTGATCCTAACACAACAGCCGTACCATAGCTCCCAAAAACACCAAAATATCTCCAAGCATACAATACCACATCTTGTTCCAACACGTCCCTAACAACTAGCATAACTCTCTTATTTGCAGATTCCAATATACAGATTTCTTGATAGTAATCCTCACAACACAACATCCTATCGAATGACAGAAAAACACATCTACTTGTCCCTAGTATATTCTAGTGCAAAAGCCTTCCCTAACATACTCTAAGAAAGACCCTGACATCAGAAACACATCAATATTTTAAACTTGCAAATACACATCCTCACAGCCACCTATCTGCCTAACGTACTCGAGCATGGACCTGTTTTACCTATACCCCCTAGCATGCTCTAACATGGACTTTCTATCCCCAACATACCCCAACACTACACTTCACTTTTCTGCGTATACTAATATACTAAGATTCTAACATAATGTATTCTTATCATGGCCAGCAAAACCCACCTATCCTAGCATCCTTAATAGCTTCCCCTAACACCCGAGCAGCGAAGGATCTCTTCGTATTAATGGTAATGTTATTGATAGTTGTTGTCACCTCTGTCTAATAACCAAAACACCAGCCAGAACACCAGCCTGAACACCCACCAAAGCACCATCGTCTGTCCCTACATAACAGAACACACTACAGCTTGTCCCTAACACAGGCAGGGAGCTAGGCAGGAGCCAGAAGCCCAGGCGGAAACCCAGGCAGCCAGGCGGAAAGGCTAGGCAGCCAGGTGGAAACCCAGGCAAGTTAGGCGGAAACCCAGGCAGCCAGGCGGAGGTTAGGCAGCCAGGCGGGGCCCGCGGCGCACCGGCTTTGCGTCAGTTTAGGGCAGTGCTGACATAATCACCAAACCAGCGCGCTGGCGAAATTCACAGCAACAGCCAAAGCAGCACAGCACAGCACAGCAATGGGCACAGCTACAGTGGCTTCGGCCTCGATAAACCTACTGAACACGATAATCGGTGAGTAGTGTGGGCGCAGGGACCAGGGCAGGGACTAACAGGACAGGTGCTGGCATGCTGGCGATGCCGTACGCAATCAAGCAGGATGGGATTGTGCTGGGGCTGTTTGTGATAGCGCTGAGCGCGGTGTCGAGCTCACTGGGCCTGTACCTGCAGGGGAAGTGCTCCAAGTACGTGGTGAACGGGGAGGCTTCGTTTTTTGCGCTGGCACAGTTAACGTACCCGCAGCTGAGCGTGGTGTTTGACGCAGCCATTGCCATCAAGTGCTTTGGAGTGGGCGTGTCGTACCTGGTGGTGGTCGGGGACCTGATGCCCAAGATCGCACAGTCGCTGGTGAGCGAGTCCGTGCTATACCGGCACGAATGGCTGCTGGAGCGCAATTTCTACATCACGGTGTCCATGTGCGCCATCATCGTGCCGCTGTGCTTCCTCAAGCAGCTGGACTCGCTCAAGTACGCGTCCATGGTGGCCCTGTCGTCCGTGCTGTACCTCGTGGTGCTGGTGGTGGTGCATTTCTGCAAGGACGACATAGTCGATAAGGGCCCAGTGCGGGTTCTCAAGCCGTACAGTGCCACCTCGGTGCTGTCCAGCTTCCCCATCTTTGTGTTTGCGTACACCTGCCACCAGAACATGTTCTCGCTGGTGAACGAGCTGCAGGACCGGTCCGGCAGCGCCATCAACCGCGTCATTCTCATCTCAATTGGCACTGCAATGTCTCTCTACATAACTGTGGGCCTGACGGGCTACCTGTCGTTTGGCGATGCTGTGCAGCCCAACGTGATTGTCGGGTACGCGCACTCAGTCTCCTCCACCGTGGGCAGAGTCGCCATCGTGGTACTGGTGATGCTGTCGTTCCCCTTGCAGTGCCATCCGGCCAGGGCCTCCATCAACCACATGTACCATTACTTCCACAAGCTTGTGAACCGCACCGAGGAGCCTGCCCGCTCTGAGGACGCGGCCCTGCTGGACGCCAACTCCGACGTGCTCGACCAGCAGATAGAGGAGGGCTTTGCGGCCTCCAGCGCACCAGCAGCCTCGCTCCATGGCACAAAATTCGTCGTCATAACCTCGCTGATCCTGCTGGGCAGCTACGCCGTGGCCATCAGCGTGCAGTCCCTGGCACGCGTCCTGGCGTTTGTCGGGTCCACGGGCTCCACCTCCATCTCCTTCATCCTGCCTGGCATCTTTGGCTACCAGCTCATTGGGTCGGAATTCCGCTCCGTCTCAGAAATGCCCCACAAGACCCGCGCCACCAAGTTTGCCGGGTTCGCGCTCGCTGCATGGGGCCTGCTGGTCATGGTCATCTGCCTCAGCGCCACCATCTTCCTGGGCGCAACCCACTAGCACAATGAACGATCCTCCAGCCTCGCGTAGTGGCCGTACCCCATCCGAGCACCACATACCAACACCCCGACACCACAATTGCTTACATAACAACCCCGACACCACCGCCTTCACTGCTTACCTTAGCGCTGACGCGCGCGTCGCGGTATTTTTCGTTTTCTGCTCCAAGTGCAATTTCAAATTGTTAAACTGCAAAGTGTTCTTTAGTAGAAGCAACCTACAGTTACCAGCTAGTCAGAAAGTGCCAGTTTCCCAGTTGCCAGGCCACAGCTCAAAGAAAACCCGAAACAAGTCCCAGCACGTGCCGAAACATTCCTTTATTGTCATTTCACTCTGCTACATACCGCGTATCTATGCTGACATTTTGCTAACAGAAGCAAAACAGAACCACAGAAACAAGAAACACGCCACAAAGAAGTTTACCACAATACCACAGAGCCATGCCAGCACTTGACAACTTCAAAGGAACCTCCTCCCACAGACCAAAGTCTCTGGCAACGTTCAATATCTCAAACATCATTACAGATCCATTTGCTTCAGCCACTTTATCGATTTGCATTGTCTCATGGATCATTGCATTTGCCGGCTCAGTCGCTTCAGACATCAGCGAGACGTTCCCGCGCTTCACCTGGTGGGGAATCGTGTTCCAGCTGCTGATGATGGTGGCTCTCATCCTGTTTTATGGCTATGATCTCATCGACCAGTACAGACTCTTCCTGGTGTCTGGCTTCTCCATTGCATTCGTGTACACCACCAACTCTGCAACCAGCTTGGTCTATGCAGAAGGTTCCAGGAAAGCTGCAGCCTCTGCTGGTGTCATTCTGTTGTCAATGATCAACCTCATCTGGGTATTTTATTTTGGTGGAGACAACCTGTCGCCAGTCAATGCCTGGATCGACTCCTTCTCCCTAAAGGGAATCAGAAGCTCAAACAACCCTTTCCACCAGCAAAACCAAATCCACCAGGATCCTGCCTACAGATACTCACAACAACCACACAATGACGGAGCCCCAATTAACACCAACGGTGTTTACAACAACAGAAACTCCATCAGCTCACAGAAATACGTCTCCTCTTCAAGACTTAACGGGCTTGAGAACTTTTCAGAAAACGATTTCTCTGCTGACACAAGACAGGATTTCGAAACTCCAGTGAGATACGAGCAATCTGTCGCAGCACAACCAAGCACTTTGAACACCGTCAACACTGCACTAACACATATCGGTGACACCATAGACACAAACTTTGTCATTGAAAACTTCCCATACACTGCCAGAGCCTTATACGATTATGAATCGAACCCTGACGATGAAAATGAACTCTCTTTCCAAAAAGGTGAAATATTGAAAGTTGGTGACATCCAAAGTAAATGGTGGCAGGCTAAAAGAAGCAATGGTGAAGTTGGATTATGTCCAAGTAACTATGTTGAGCTAATAGAATGAGTATTGTTGTTTTTCCTTTTGTTATATCCACTCTTAGGTCCTGAGAGTGACCACCTAATATAATTAATACATGTGTTTAATAGAATGGAACCCACCCCATAAAAATCACTGCAAGATTCTCATTCTTCGTTGCCTCGCGAATCAGCGTACCAACTGATGCTTCAACATTCAGCTTATTACCAACCAACTTGTCTTCAACACCTTTAATGGCTCTCACTGCATCTGAGCTTTCTCCTTCTAGTTTAACAATCTTAGTAGGCGTAATGCTCTCGTCCTCTTCGCCAACTGCCTGCAGCTTTTGCAGTCGAATTGGGGAAATCGCCCAAGTGTACAAAGGATCGTACTTCAACACATCCAGTATTCCAATGATCCTTTCCACATCTCCTCTAAGCACCCTATAAACATGCTCACACCCTTTCTGGAACAGTCCAGCTGTTCCACTCACACCAAACCCATCAACAATATCCCTACTGAGCCTAAAAGGGACAAGCTCAGGAACGGGCAATAACCTTCCTTGATCAAACGCCACTCCAAAATCAATATGGATAGGCTCACCAGTGACTTCGTCAATCAATATATTACTCAGATGGCGGTCTCCCAACCCTAAAATGTAACCAACCATCGAAGTGGTGGCTGCTCCTCTCGTATAACAACAACGACTTTCGTACCACTCATTCGGTGTAAGAAACTTTCTGTAAAAGTAGTTCCTAAACTTGGGTTTTATCACGCTCGTTATTGCTCGATAAACTTCAATTCTCTCGCTTGAACTCTTAGTTTGAGCATCCCTCATCATCTTTTTTGCCTCATTCAGCGACAGCTTATCATGTAGGTGCAATGGTTTTAAAATATCCGCCAACGCAACTGAATTCGCAACAAACTCCAGTAAACCAGCTTTAGGTCCTAGTGGCACAACTTTATAAGTTCGAATCTTCAAATTTCTCTTTCTAGTCTCTTTATCCTGCTTTAAGATCAAATTCACTTTTTCAAAAACCTGCTCCATAATGGCATCTTGTCTTAGATCATCTGTGCCGCCTTTCAATAACATCTTATGCACTGAGCCATCAGTCAATTGGAACTTTGCAATTTTGGGTGCACTAAGTCCAGTTGCTGACACATCAACAACCGAAAAAATTGAGTTGATCTTAGGAACCCCATCATATTGACAATCACTCATAACTGGTAAGTTGTTCATTGTTGGCAATGGTACATTCAACAATGGCAGCTTTTTCAACCAAAAAGTGCCAATATTCAAGTTTTTTAGATCAAAACTCTCTCTGCCCAATGTCTTTCTTGATGCTAGCATTTCGGCACCAACACAAATTTGCTCAATTGGTTTCAAGTATTTCCTAAAGAAGGCTTCATTTTCACTGGCAAATTGTCTCCAAATTTTATCCGCTGTAACTTTTCTGGAATAAATCGTTGAATCAGCTTTAGAAGAAACATCTCCAAACAGTCTCAGGTTCATTATATTATAGGCTGAATGATAAGGGTGGTAATAAATAATCAACTTAACGAGGATCTGTAATGCTCTTTGGAAACCGGTATTATCATCAGATAATCTGGAAACTAATTGATTAATCCACGGTACAAATTTCCTCATCGGTAACAGTTTAATTTCCTTCTCAATCAATTCATTAATAACCTCATTATCAGAATACTCCAACCACAAGGCACAAAACTTATCAACATCTTCATCGTCATATAAATCTGATGTAATTAATGTTTTTAAAAACAGTTCAACAGCTTTTTCAATACATATTTTCCTGTTTCTATTCAACAGTTCAAACTCGTTCGAGTCTTGTTCAAGTTGTGCTTTGATAACCGCATAATATCTTCTTTTCTCCTTTTTCTCATTCTCAGTTAGATTAGGTTCACGGAGAATCCTTCTAATAACATGTAATTCTTCCTCCTTATTGCTAATCAACTTCTTTCTTCTCTTGAAATCTTCATCGGATTCGTTCACTCTGGTTTGTTTGTAGTAAAAGTATGCCAAAGTGTGATAAATCTCGGTAGTCTTCTCAGTTGATGCAACTTTATCAATGTATTCCAATGCTTTATTAACATATTTTGATGAGATATCTTCAAATGTTTCTTGCTTGGACTCGGAGCACCACTTCACTAGTTTAGCATAAACTTCCGAAACTTGAATCACTTCCACTAAATCTGGATTTTCTCTGAATATGTTTGGTACTTTAGGATTCACCAATTCTCTTAACATAGAAATAGGGATATTAATTTCTCCCGTCTCCCAAAGGGTGCAAGCAGTATCAAATTTAGAGGAAATATTGATTATAGAATAAGCATCTTCATCTCTAAGCACTTTCCCAAAATAAGCAGTGTTATTAATTGCATGTTGCTTTTCTCCATGAGCTCTAGCCAAAGTTCCATATCTTAACATTTCCTTAGCAACTATATATTGTCTTCTAATATCTTCAATGGCCATATTAACATGCTTATCCCTCGAATGTAAAACAGATATATTGGAGCGGAAATTTGTGTTAAAACTTCCCAGGTTTTCTGATATTATTCTTCTAGTCAATAGTAAGTTATCAAAATCTTCAAATGAGCTTGATTCAAACCATTTATACTCTGGTACAGAAGGTGAAATTTCTGTTGTATTAAATCCAAATAATTGAGTGGCTGTTGACAATATTCCCAACATCTTCATGTATTCTTCATTCTTATTATTTTTCACAACGGCAATGGTTAACATTTTGAGCGCCTTTATTCTTTCATTTTGCATCATGCCTTGTTGTTTCATATGAAGTATGCTGTAGACAAGTTCATTTTCAGTAGTTATCTCAGATGGCAATGGAATATCCCACTGATCTAATTTCCAGCACCAGCTATAAGCACTCAAAGAGTTTTCTCCCCATCTAGCTGCATTACTAACAGCCTTTGAGACACCAGAAAGACTCATTGAGGCTAGAGAGTCCACCATCGTTTTTTCCAACATTTTATTTGTAGGGGACACCATCAGTCCTCTACTTATCGTTGCCTTTTCTGCTAATGTCATCAAAGAGCAATCATATAAAGCAGAATTAAACATGGTACGCTCCCAAGGACTAGTTCTAGTTCTATTTAAAATTCTAACAGAGTACTCCAATGTATTTCTGACTAAAGAATGAACCATATCAATATCTTCAAAACTATTGTATAGTGTGTCTAAAAAATCCTCATATTTGCAAATTGTTTGTTCTTGGGCCTCAGGATTTGCTGATTTGATTGATTCGTAGGTGAGTAATGAAAGCTTTTCAAATCCTGACTTTAACGCAGCCACCAATAATTGGGAGGTAGGATAATGATTAAATAAATAGATAAATTCCTTAATACCTTTGTGATATCCTGCAGTAGTTAATGAAATAAAATTTAACGTGGTTTTTAATAGTTCTCCATCATGATGTAAATGCTCTTTTAGAAAGGTTTCGACCAGTTTAAAGTTTCCTAAGCGAGTCATAAATAACAGTAATGGTGCAAGAATCTTTTTTGAAACTTCTGGAAACTTGTTAACATGACTGATTAGTTTTCTAAAAAGATAATCATCATTTCCTCTAAGATTATTCAAGATTTGTGTCACCGCAATTCTGTGTTCATTTATATTTTGGGAAATATCACTTTTCAATCTCAAATGAAAATTAAATTCATCTATTAAGCCACTAGTGAACTCATTTATTGGTATTAATGTGTTTGCAATAGGACGTATGTGGGCATCAAAATCAACAAGTATTGAAACAGATTCCGGATCAAGATTGTACTTAAAGTAAAGGAATCCAAGAATCGATTCAATAGACAATGCTTCTTCAGCACTTTCCGTTTCTTTTCTTCTTTTTATCAGTTCATCCATCACCACGTGAAGATTTGATGACTTTTTGTCTATTTCATATTCAATAGTAGGCTGAAACTCTACTTTTTCTTCTCTCAGTTGATCCCCAGTCTCTAAGTAATACTTCCCCAAATATTCTGCCTTCAGTAAATTAAATTCTTCAGAAAATTCACAAAACTCAGTGTTCACCAATGATCGAGCAGCAGCTTGGCTAATCTCCACATTATTCAGTCTCAAACATGCAATAATAAGTTCAAACTCTTTCTTATTTTCATGAAGTTGTAGTGATAAAATTTTATAGATAATATTCTTCAACTTTTGGCCTGGAACGTTTGCAGCATGGTTTAAAAAGGAGTTAATCACAGAAAAGTCCATGTTAATAAATCCTTGCTTTAAAAAATCCCTCATGCTTAAAGCCAATAATTTGCAATTCATCTCTAACTGAAGTTCAGTAGCCATATCACAAAGTGTAGTTTTTAATTCTTCATTTAAAGAACCAATTTGAGTTTGAAATAAACCAGCTTCGTAAAACATTTCCAAAACCATTTCCCCATCATTCAGCTGTATACTTTTATGACATACTATCTCAAGAACAGTGATAATAAAACTGCTAATGTGAGAATGAATTACTGGGTCTTTAATGTATAAAATCAAATGTTTTAAGAAGCATGAAAGTATATCAATATTTGCAAAATTATCACCAGCTAATATCATCAAGAGCTTGATCCTTCTCATTGAAGCAAGTTTTTGATCTATTGACCTAGCATGATCAATTCCCTTAAAAAAATTAAGCAGGAAAAACTTTATGACACCAATGGTCCAAATATCTTTCTTCTTCAAGATCTTAGTCATTAATGTAATTGCTAATGAAAACTCAATAGAAGTTTCTTTAGGCTTATAGATTTGTGTTGTGTCATCTGGTAGCAAAGCACTAACATATTTAATATTGCCAAAGTTTGAAATATATTTTTGGAAGCAATTTGGATTTGATAAATCACAAAACTGTATGAGCCTGTAAACAATTAAAAATAGTTGATCATCAATGATAGACTCATCATATTCATCTATAAGCTCCTGTTCCATGTCATAATTAAGCCCACCGTGTGTAAAGCTCAAAGGAATTAAAAGTGAAATTGTTTGTAACGTTGGATCAACATCTCCGTTGTATTCATAAAACTGTTCTTTGATGATTATTTCAAAATTATCTATACGATTGAGACAGGAATGATCAACTGCATAGATGTAGTAAAACTCGTTTTTGAAGAAGTCCTTAACCGATGGATATTGAAGTAACCGGAAAGGAAATTTCCTAAGATCTTTTGGTTGCCAATACTTGAATAATTCCAGCTTCAAAAGTTCTTCATTCTTTAAAGTTTGTGGGATTTCTTTCTCTGTCAATATTTTACGATATGACAACACAGCTGACTCCTGGCAATGTTCACTATCATAAAATTCAAAACAATATTTCAAAGACTGAACAAACGAAGAATATGAAGTTTTGGACAAAAAAGTATTCATATAAAACCACGACCTAGATCTTTCTTTGTTATCATCTGGTGATCCAAACGAACTTAAAACTTTCTCACAAAAATCTAGCTTCTTATTGTATGATTCTGAGTTATGAGTAATAAAGTCAACCAGTAAAGGGGTTGAATGGTATTTAACAAAATTACCAGATCCATTAATCGAGTTTAAAAGTAAAGTTTTAACATCCACGGATGGATCAATGAAACTAGTCTGTTTAAGCTTTAATGAAGAAACTAACAGTTTAACAAAAAAAGCTTCAACTAACTCATCTGGTCTCTCTAGCTTTTTCAAATAGTCCATAGCCCATTGAAAGACATCTGCCATATCATTTGATAAAGAATCTCCTCTTTTTAGTTCTGAAGATTCAATGATAAGCGCTAAAAACCTTAATGCCAAAATAGTTGTAGATGGTGAGCTCTCAAATTCATATCTAGATAATAATCTTTCTCCCATAAGTCTCAGTACATCAAAAAATAGTTCTGGGGGTATCGTATTAAAATATTTGGAATTTTCAATGAAATTAATCAATGTGTAGAGACCTTCAAAAATTTGCCTGGTATTTAGACCTGAGAGAAACTTCAAAATTGCACTAAGTGATTTCGTCAAGTTAAGTCTATCGGCTGCATTTGGATGAAGCACAAGAAGAGTTTGGACTGCCATCTGAACACCACTGTTACCAAGAACCAAAGTATCATATGAGTTCTCATGGTGGCTAGACGATCTATTCTTTTCCATATTTTTTCGAACTTCTCCAAATCCTTCAAATTCTTCTGCAATATCAGATGATGATTCTAGCATGTAAGTCTGGTTAACCAGTTGATCAATAAAAAGTTCTATGTTGAAATTTTTCAATATAAAGTCATTTTGTTGATTGATGTTGTATGTGCTTAATAGTTTGACAATCTCAATCATTTCATTATATTCGCTGACTTCCCGCAAGACTATTAAAGAAATAAAAGATTCTTTGATAAATGGAGTTTTATCTGGAATTGCTTTCATGATTGGACCACACAATTCTAAGAGCAGGCCACCAAGTTGATAAAACTTGAAATTTGTTAGTTCAGCACCAAATTCATCATAAATGGCTTTAAACTTCTTGATCAATGGAAAGACACATTGTGATTCGACTGGTAATTTATTAACTGAAGATTTCAAATTTAATTCAAGAGGTGGCTTTGAAACACCTAAGATTTCTGAAATCCTGATGTACTGAAGCTGTCTTTCCCATTTTAAATAATATTTATAAAAAAAATTATCTCTATAGTATGGTATCTTGTTTTCCTTTAAATCAAACTCACCAAGAATTAAGAATTTAATCAACTCTGAAAAATAAGAGATATAACGCTCTTCAATTAAATCAGTCCATTTAGAATCAATCCATTTATAAATTGAATCTCCAATTATTTGAGAAGTTCGATTGCTTATCGGTACACCATATCTTGATATTGCAACCCAAAACTTCATTGTATCATTATTTAAAGTTATTGGACCTTCGTTATTTGGCATTAAAAAAATTGATTCAAATTGTTGTACTAATGAACGGTCATTAATTTCAATTTTTGGATGAATTAACACCTGAATTAACAACTGAGCTGAAACTGAAACTGAATCCTTTTCCTTTAATGATGTAATGCTATTTTTGATTAATTGTATTTGAATACTTTCTGGAATCTGTAAACCGTTTTCAATCCAGCATTTAAATAATAACAAAACCCAAGGTTTCAAAGATTTAACCTGAGAAAGCTTGATCAAATGTTCAGTATGACTTGTAAAAATATTTTGATCAAATTTATCATTATGAATTTTACTGGAGTATAATTTTGATGCAAATATCAGAAACTGTATACCAATCAAGTTTTTTGATTTATTTTTTCTGTCATACAACAACGATTCCAGTAAACTTGTTCTTTTCTCATGTCTTTGATCAGGGTCCACTACATCTCCATCTTCATCAAATCCATAGAGATCAGCCCCATAAGGTATTTCTGGTTTTCTTCTTTTTGCAGGCAATAAAGAAGCTTTGAACCCCTCTTGAAAACCAAGGCATTTGATGCAAACTTTTGTTAGACCCAATAGTAAAAGCCAAGGCCTTTGTTCTGAATTTTCTTTGATCCTAAAATAATCAAATTCAAACCAAGATTTATCATTTTTAACAACTGAACTTCCCGTGAAGTTGGTGAATTCAATATCAAAAATCGATATTTTTTCTGACTTTAAGATCCAATCCAATAACGCTTCAGTAAAGAGTGTAATTTTATCGTAATCAACACTATAGTTTTCTGACTGGTCACTTAGAAACTCATATGCTATATTGGTAAAGATCAACAACTGATCTTTGATTGACTTCTGATTTGAGTTGATCATAATTGATCCAGTGGAAATGATGGAGTAACAGATTTGTTTGCAAAAGTCAATATTTTCTAGACTGTTCAAAACCATGAAATCATTTGCAATTTCAATCATCAAATGAGTTGAGGAGTTTTCCCTTCGCAGTGAGTCGAAATAATTTGCAATCAAATCCTTATAAGAAGATGAAACCTTATCTAAGTTCGATGGCGGGCTTTTCAATAAACTTCTTAAAGAAGAGACTATTTCCAGTGCTAATTTATCTTTTGAATTCTGAAATTGAATATCTAAAACTCTAATCAACTTTAAAGTCAAATCATTCCAATCTGAGCTTTTGATGTGGTCTCTATGACTTGTTATTGACAGCAAAGTCTCTAATACAATACTTAAATTTAGTAATATTGTCTGATTCAAAGGCTGTAGGCTCTCACACTCTTGCAAAATGAACTTTGAGATGAACTGAAGTAACGATTTAACACACTTGAATTTCAATTCTCCTGGTCTTAAAGCTACCAGCTTCCTTATTATGAGCGTAGCATCGTGTATCCTGTCTTCTACCAAGTTGGAAGCATGGCGCTCAAACAAATCTTTCTCTAGCTTCAGGTTAAGTATAAGACCTGAAATTAAGCTTGATATATCTTTAACCGATAAGTTTGGAGGCTCTGCTAGCATTGAGCGCAAACTAGCAACTGCATCAGTTCTTGGTTTGATCCTAGAAGACCCTAAGCTTAGTAATAGTTCTTTGATCGTACTCTGATCAGCCATTTCAGCTGATTAATAAAGACTTTAAACCTTTATTTGTTTTACAAACAAACTAATATTTTATATGCATGACATTTTGTTTAGTTAATAATTCCTTCATACATGTTATTTGGCAACATGAAATTAAAACACACTGATGAAATGGAGAGCTAGTCATCAAACAAACTACAAGTCTTAGCATTAAAATGATTTTTTCTGTATTTTTTTATATGTAAATTATTTAAAGTAATTTAAACAACAACACCAGAGTTTGAAGCAATACGTGGCCATAAGTCAGCACATTCTTTACCGACTGGACCAGTGATAGCTGAACCTTTCATTTCACCTTTTGGATTGACAATGACACCAGCGTTATCTTCGAAGTATAAGAAAACACCATCTCTTCTTCTCCATGGTCTTGATTGACGAACGACAATAGCTGGCATGACTTTCTTTCTTAATTCTGGCTTACCTTTTTTAACGGTAGCCATAACCATATCACCAACTGAAGCTGCTGGTAATCTGTTTAATCTTGCACCAAAACCTTTAACGGCTAAGATGTATAAATTTCTTGCACCAGTGTTATCAGCACAGTTGATAACGGCACCTGTTGGAAGACCTAACTGTTAAAAATGTTAGTATTAGTTCTCTATTGGTCAAATTAAAACGTAGCTAGTATACTATAAGTTAGAATCATGATTTTTTTGTCTGAGCCTGATTAGTTCCTCTTTTCCACTGTAATGTAGCTAATCAATATCGAGGAAATACTGATTAGTCCATCAGACTAGCTGGAAACTTCTCGTTTATACTCCTTCTCGCAAATCGTCACCTTAGACAAAACTTTATAAATTTTTCAGCTTGATTTCAAATTTCAATACTTCAGACTGACTCCAATCCACTCTTCTAACCTATAGCATTCATAGCATTGACAATATCACATACAGAAATACGGAATTTGTTACCTGAAGCACCACTACCTGACATTTTGTTGTTTTATTGTTGTGTTAATATTAAACGAAACCTCTAAAATTAAAAATTAATGTTTTGAAATTTTTCAGAATTTCTAACATCCATACATTTGGTTGAATTTTTTTGCGTCGTTTTTCTAAAGCATAAATAATTACCCAATTCGGAAGTTTTTTTTGAATTTATTCCACTGGAAATGTCTGGATGTTGGGATGTGACTGCTTAGCAATTATGTCACCTGATATGTGAAAGGGTACAAAGCCCTAACCATTATTTATCAAAAATCAAAATATATTTATAATTATAAATGAAACAACAAATTTTAATTAACAGTTTCTAGTAAAGTTTAGCTGGTTAAGGGTATAATATGTCGGATAGAGGAGATGTGAAACGTCAGAGGACTGATGGTGGCACTAGGAGTACTGGAACTCGAGCGGCAAATCCAGAAAATACTGTGATTAATATTAATGAGCAAGCTGGTGAGATAACTAGTGTTCCAAGTTCACCTCAGGTTGTTGATCTAGAAGATAGTTCGATTATCAACACATCACAAGAAATAAGGATAATGCGTCCAGCTGGTAATGGACAAGTGGGGTCACATGTGATTGTTGATTTAGATGAAGAAGATAATGCAATTGATAACAACAATGATAATAATGAAACTGCTAATAGGGAGGAAATTGATGACGATTTTAAAGAGTATTATGTGATCAGTGATGAGGAAGAAGAGGAAGAAGATGATGATGAGCTGGTGAATGAACTGAATGAAGTTATTGAAGGAGATCATGATAGCAGTAAAATTGATAGAAATTGTGACAAACTACAGTCTGATGAAAAAAGTAATAATTCTGAGGAGAAAACAGTTGAACAAGTATTAGCAGAAGGAAATAAGAGCACTCCAACTAATCTTAGTAATGCGCACTGTGCAGTGTGTTTTGATTCACCAGAGCGTACATTTATTTTAGTTTGTGGGCATGTTTATTGTGGAGATTGTGTTTTCAAGGCGTTGACGTCTACCAAAAGCAGTACGAAAACTCGTGGACCATGCAGTTTGTGCCGTAAACAAACTAGTTATAAGAATATAATACCGGCAATATTTAAAAGAAAGGTTAAAAAGTGAATATTCTTTTTGTGATTTTTTATCAATTAATGAACTTTGAGGCAAAGAGGAAGGTAAACTGAGTCATGTTTCATGATGAAATAAGTTATAGGGAATAGATATTATTTGCTTGGGTATAATTTGCTAACTATTATGAGCCTAGTTAAAAATGCTGAATTCAAAAAGAAAAAGGTTGAAAGACCCAAACTAAAAGTTATCAAGTTTGGTTATGCAGATAACGTTATAATTCACAGTACAGAGAAGGAGAAGGAGAAGGATATACATAAAGACAAAACTATCTTGAGTGCTACGAGAAACAGTAAAGCGTCCAAACCAATTAAAACAAAACAAAAAATGGCAGGTGATGATTATTCAGCTCTACCACTTGTAAAACGTGGTAAGTTCAAAGGATTCTATGATGATAGATTGTTAAGATGTGTCTCATGCGAGACAATGAAACATAAATGTGTGAAATTGAACTGTTATTGTAACTATTTACCAATTGTTTGTTCACCATTATCAAAACAAGTTTATTTACAAGACGTTTATCTCCAAAGTGGTAACAGAAGTGACAGTAACAATGGTAGTAATCCAGCAGCAGTGGAATCAAATGATGGTATAAAAGTGATTTCAAATGATGATATCTTACACTTGGATTGTACCGAAAACAAACTGAGTGAAACTGGCTCTGTCGCAATGACTGATATTAGTCAACATGAGCATTTATTGTCAAGAATGAGGAGTAAGTTTGGTGAGAAGATTGAAAATGACTACCTTAGAATCAAAATCAAACCAAGACCAGTTAAAAAGGTTGGTAAGATTGAAGAAGTTGAGGTAGTAGCAACATCAATAACAACAGCAATATTGAAGAACAAGTTAAATCACAGACTAAAAACTTTCAAACACGGTGAGAAAGCTAGCGTTAAAAACTGTTATTAATGTACTGGAACATGTTCAGATAATTGTAGTTATTTTCCAGCTTTTTAAATCCTGCCTTATATCACTCTCTTTCAAGACCTTGTTGCCGTTGTTGTTTCTATTGCTGTTATTGTTGTTACTCTCAAAGTTTTCCTTTAGTTTCAAATTCTTCAAATCAATCAGGTTCTCTCCGTCTTCGTTCTTAGCCCAGCCATTTCCGCCATTGAAGATGTCATCGACGCATTCCTGGGCATTGAATTCACCTGGTCTTGGATCCCATGGGATCTCGAAAGTGCGTTCGTATAGTTTCGATAAGACCGGGTCTGAAGATATCGTTATTGAGTGATGATACTTCTCTGAGCTCATCTGTGAGTTGGAGGTGTGAGAGTGCGGTGTCTGTGGGGTGGTTGGCTTTGAAGAGCCTGCCTTAGAGGCGGTGGTGGCGGTGGTATGAGCAGTATTATTGGCATTGGAGTGAGTGTTGGAGCTGGAAGTCGAGTTATTGGTTGTTGGAGAGTGAGGAGCAGAAACGCTTGAAGATTCGTTGAAAACAGTGGATATTCCCTTGAATATACTGTTGGACTTGACCTTTGGAGGGATAAACTCATCCTTATCACCTTTAATGAGCTCCATGCCTATCTTAACATTCAGTATACAGTTGACCTTCGAGTCCTGCAGAAGGTACCTGTTTGTTGTTGGCTCGTCGTAGTTGGCATACTCTGCTAGGTTGATGTCAACTTTACCCAGAACGCTTCTCTTATTCCCATCTTTACTGTTATCTTTGCTGTCAGAATACTCAATGTAAACCACCAACTGCAGCACCTTTTCCTGTAGCTCCTTGGCCTTATTAACCGACAGCTTGATAATCGACTCAACCGACGAGTTGCTCCATGTCGCTCTGTAGTTCTTGATGGAAGCTTTCTCACTCTTGCCTTTTAAGCCTTGTTTTGCGGTTTCTTTAATATGCCATTTCACATAGCACTTGCCACTAATCTGAGGAATATTGGCGAGTTCCTGGATACTCAGCGTGAAAAGCCACTTCGTCTTTTTATTTTGTGAGAGCAATGAGTTCATAGTCAGTCAGTTGAAACAATGTTAAGACGTTGGTGTATTCAATACTAAAATAATAACAAATTAGCGATTTTTCCTTTTCGAGTAAAAAAAAGACAGAAACGACAAAAAAAGGTTTAAAGTATTAGGCAAAACCATAACAAAGGGCGGACAGAAAAACGTTCTGATAAATTGTCTCAAAGGGACAAACAAATTGATAAGCAAAGGGGATAAAATACCATCGATTTGGTGCGTTTTAGAACAAATTGCGTTCGATTTCTCTGCAATTTAAACTAATTTTTGCAGATTTGGCAGATTTTATGCAATTTTATAGCACCATTTTTATACCATAACATTGGAAATTGTTTTGATTGAGTTAAACTGGTTTAAATTGAGCTGGGACTGAACCATTTTATCAATATATAGCCGGGAATATCCTCGAAAAGAAGCGAGCAGAATCAAGCTAATAAAGATATAGCAAAACCAGTACAGTAAGCAACAACAATATGATCCAGACGATGAAAATGGCAAATATGACAATCTATGACAAAGATGACAAGGCTACAAGTCCAAATTTGATCACCTACAACACCACTTTACCAGTTGATCCATACGAGAAGAATCTGATAATCCTAAATAAGTTCATGACAGCTATGGATTCTATTGATGATGTGGTGGTGATGGACAATTGGCTGCATTTCAATAGAAATTTCTTCAAAACTGGCTATGGCAATGAGCCTATCATGTTCTCTAATGGCTCAGCAAAGGTTAAACTGATTTCTGGCTTTACAAGCTTCATGGAAATGATAATAGAAAGTGAAGAGTTACTGAGCCTGGACCTAGTGGACAATACCATTAGATACTACACAAAACTGTTTGATGCGTTTCACCTGGGTGAAAAAGAAGCAAATGCTCATGTGATTGACGAGGATGATGCTGACGATAAATCCATAGCTTCTGACTCAACAGACAACTCAATAAAAATAAAAGCAAATGTTTTAAGCGTTTTCAAGAGAAAAAGCACATCCATCCCCAAATCCAAGTCAATTAACTCAATCAGTTC
This sequence comes from Starmera stellimalicola, assembly GCA_030580055.1. Taxonomy (NCBI): domain Eukaryota; kingdom Fungi; phylum Ascomycota; class Saccharomycetes; order Phaffomycetales; family Phaffomycetaceae; genus Starmera; species Starmera stellimalicola. The sequence continues at coordinate 634,520 of JAKTSD010000004.1, read as the reverse complement.
CATCAACTCATCAACTTCTGCAAATTCTATGGCCTCGGCAACCACAAAGTCTGCAAGAGAGAAGGATTTAGTAAGTTTTGTTGATTATTTCAAAATAATAAAATCGCTAAATTCACATATTTTGGTATTCAATAAACTGGAGTATAAAAACCACTATAGTGAAGTTACAGTGTTGTTGAGAAATGCATTGATACCACTGATAATAGCTGATATCAAAAGGTTCATTATTAAAAGAATTAAACAGTTAATGGACTAATTAATCGACTTGGCTGATTGACTAATTTCCAGTTGATAAACTTTCCAAAGCTTCTTTAACAAGATGACTACCCTTTGGATCTAAATTCAATGCAATAGTAAACTGTCTGATTGCATCATGTCGGCGGTTCGACAACCTGTACAGCTGACCCAATAAGAAATGCACACTCGCTTCATCTGGTGCTATGGTTATCAGTTTTTCAAAATCAACCAATGCAGAGTCATAGTCTTCAAGGTAGAATAATAACTGGGCTTTCTTGAATAACGGCAATGCACTTAATGGTTGGATTTTGCATGCTAATTCATATTGCTTCAATGCTTCTTCCTTCTGGTTCAATTTTTCAAGCATCATACCAATACAACACAATAATATGACATTGACTGGATTGATTTCAATTGCTTTTCTAAAATGGAATTCCGCTCTGTTGAAGTTTCCTAGCTTCAAGTAAACCATACCAATTCCGTATAATGCATTATAGTGTCTTGGTTCCATTAATAAGGCGTATCTAAAACTGTCCAAAGCATTTTCATATGCATCATTGGAAATATACTCGTGTCCTTGCAACGTATAGGCGTATGAAAATTTTTCATCAATCTGTGTAGCTCTTTCAAAGCATTTGATTGCTTCATCAGTCTCCTTTGTGATCGAGAATAAATTCCCTATACAAACCCAGGTTTGCGGGCAATTCTTACAAATTGCTAACATCTCTCTTGATAAATTACTCAATTCAACTTCCTTATGCAAATGCCACAACAGTGTTGAATAATACTCCATATCCTCAATTCTTGTTTTATCTAATTTTCTCAGCTCTTTGAAGTATCTTTCGCTTTCCTCATAGTTTACAATCTCAAAATGTAATCTTCCCATCTTGCTCAATACCCATGGTGAGTTTTTGTGGTTATCCGATAGTGAATTTAGTATCCTAATAGCCTTGAAACAGTCATATTTACTTAGTGCTTTATAACCTTTAGCATATGTGGAGTAAATAGTTAACAAGTGTTGCTCTCCAAGCTCTTCAGTGTTCAAAAACTCCTTCTTTTTGATGGTTCCAAAATCATTGGTCATTATACTGGATTGATTATTGTTGTTGCTGTTGGATGAATTTGGGTTCAGAGTATTGGCAATTAAGGTACGACCTCTTTTGAACGTTGACTCGGTTGGTGTTTTGGCCTTGAGTGGGTTGCTACTGGCACTGCTATTATTACTTGAGGTGGAGGACTTGTTATTCAAAGGCTGGGAGACTAATCTCGAAGTAACTTTTGTGGCAGTCAGTCTTGATCCTCTTTTAATAGTTTCTGATCCAGCAGTTAAACTATTGGTGACGTTGCTGTTACTTATTGGCTGTTTGAATCCATCTTTTGAATTCGATCTGGTTCTTCTACTTGGCACACTTGGCTGTAAAGGCTGTTTCATCCTAGGCGTGGTAAATGCATGGTCTTCCAGCTTATCCAGTGGTATTGTTTTCTTGACCGATGCTGATCCTCCTGTTGTAGTTCCTGCAGTGGAAGAAATCATTGAATCACCAAATGGATCCTTCATCGAATCATTTAAAATATTGCCACTGTGGTTATTGGTATTGCTCAAGTTAAGTAAATCACTTGTTAATGGGAATTTTGTACCGTTTGAGACTTTATAAATAGATTTGACTCGAACATTTGCACCCATCTTATTCAATTCTTCAAACGATTCCCAGATATAGGGATTCAATTTTAGTGCTTTCGAGTGTTGAATAGCACTTTCTTTGATATCACCAGCTAATAGGTATAATTTCCCTAATAATGTATAAAATGCAGGTGTGTCTGGCAGCGTAAACCTTTCATTTTCATAGTTAAATGTTAAATGATTTGTTGAATTACTTAGATCCCAATCAGACTGAAGATTTGTGATTGCTAATATTCCCTCTGTTGGTTTATTCAGTTTTAGGGCAGCTTTACCAAATAAAAAAGCACACCCAACGTGCTTGATATTCGCTGTTAAGTTGTAAACTGCCTTGTACCTCTGTCTTTTGAACAAAACTCTAGCATAGAGCTCTAGTGAATTATAATCTTCTTTACCAGTTTCTGAAATTAATCTTTCAGCGGCAAACTCTGCGCTCTCTAAAAAATCATTATCTAAATTATAAACAACAACAGACCTTAAAAGCCGCTTGCTGTGGTTTATATAGTCTGTGTTCATCTATTTGTCTTTGTATTATACTTTTTGTTGATTTCAAACGTGAAAGAGAGTAATTTGTAACACAAATTTTGATATTTTTTGTTTGTTTGTTTTTTGTTACTAACTGATTATTAAGCATTTCTGACATTGCATATTTCCAGGGTGGCTGAGTCATTGATTATGTGCTAAGCGAATTGTCCCTTTTCGGTTGTGTGTTTGTCTGTATGTCTTGTTGTCCTTATTGTCTAAAAAAGACTTACTTGTTGGCCAGCTAATCTTTAGTTTGTCCCTCTGTCTCTCTGTCCACCTGTCTTTTTGTCTTTTTTGTCTTTCTGTCCCTCTGTCCTGCTCTTATAAACTGACACATCTTATCAACTGTCTGCAGGATCAATATTTAAATTCCATTTCAGTCTCTTGAGCATTTAGGACGACAAACATTCATTAACATATACGTTGGGTGGGACGACAGACAGACACGACAAAAATTCGGATTTGTCTGCTGGCTATACCGTTTCTAGAAGTTTGCATTTTTATTTTTTATGTGTGTTTTTTCTTTAACTAAAAAATCAAAAAAAAAAAAAAAAAAAAAAACTTTAATTTCCAAATGCTTCTTGTTTTTCTTTCAATAATTTAACTTATTTATTCCCAATATTTAGCATTTCACTCAATTTGTTATCCTTATAAGTCAATTTCAGAGAAAATAAGTTGAGTTGATAACTGCACGTTTATTGTTTAGCTCTAATATATTTAATAGGTATATAAATATATCCCATTTTGAACAGCAAAGATTGAAGATAATCACTATTTAGCTAAACAAAACAAAAACAAATACACCTCTAAACATGAAAAGGATATTAATACTATTACTATTTTTTGTCTACAATACGATTGCGTTTGACCCATTTGGTTGGAGCCCAAACTATTTTGAAGATGGACAAAAAGTGAATTTACTAGTCAATAGAATTGAATCAGACACCACACAGTTACCATATGCTTACTATGACTTGCCATTCACCTGTCCACCAACCAAGGACGCCAAACCTCTACACTTGTCATTGAACGAGGTCATCAGAGGCGACAGAATTTGGGATTCTGACTATATTCTGAAATTCAATAATGATGCAGCATGTCACAGACTATGTGACCGTAAGACTACTCCTGAGGGACAAAGAAGAGCTGATGAGCTGATCAGAAACGGATACGTTGTTGAGTGGTTGATAGATGATTTACCAGGAGCAACAACGTTTATAAGTTCAACTGATCAAAAGAAATACTATGCGGCCGGATTCCCATTAGGCTTTGTCAAGAATGGACGCTCTTATTTAAACAACCATGTCATGCTGGTCATCAGATATCATGTTGAAAAGAATAACAAAAAGACTATTGTTGGGTTTGAAGTATACCCAAGAAGTGTTAGTGATTTCCACTGTCCTGGTGCCTCACAAAGTTTTGATAACTATGCGCTGAATCTGGATGCTAGAGAGATTGTTTACATTCCATTCACCTATGCAGTTTACTGGAGAGAAGAGAAAAACATTGACTGGAATAATAGATGGAAATTGTACTTCAAAAATGGACATAATGATGGTAAAATTCATTGGTTATCATTAATGAATTCCATCATTTTGGTATCATTTTTGTCAGCAATAGTTGGTGCAGTTATCATAAGAACTTTGAATAAAGATATCCAATCATACAATCAAAGCATTGACAACTTAATTTCAGAAATTGAATCAGACAAACACGACACAAGCTTGAATTCCGGATGGAAATTACTAATCAATGATGTTTTTAAGTCTCCTGAGAGACCATTGCTAATTTGTCAACTGTTTGCATCTGGTGTGCAAGTTTTCTTCACCATTATTGGAGTTTTATTCATTTCAACCTGTGGTATATTGGGACCAAATTTCAGAAATAGTGTGTTAAGTTGTTCGCTATTCTTCTTCATCATTGGTGGTTTTGCTGCTGGTTATACAGGTGTTAGATTCTATAAGAATTTTACCAATCAAAGCCATTTAAAGAATTCAATCAAGTATTCCATACTATTTGGAGGTTCACTGCCATTCATTGTGTTGGTTTCCACTCTAACGCTAAATTGCATTGTTTGGGCTAAAGACTCATCAGTTGCTTTACCATTCGGTACTGTTGTGTTGCTGATTTTATTTTTTTTACTTCTAGAAGTTCCGTTGTCAATACTTGGGGGCTTCTTTGGTAATAATTCTGCTCCAATCAATAACCTAAGCAACAACAATAAAGCTAATACCAGCAATAATGGCAGTAATAATAACAATGGGTCAAGGGTAATACCTCAGCAACCTAAATTTTTACAATATAAATTCCTAATACCATCATTTGGATTAATACCTTTTGGAACAATTTATGTTGAATTACTGTTTTTATTCAGATCAATTTGGTTAGAGAAAACTTCATTCTACTATATGTATGGATTTTTATCATTCACAATATTTTTATTGATAGTTGTTATAATCGAGAGTGTTATAGTCGGGATTTATTTATCATTGATTTATGGAGACTACAGATGGCAGGAACGTTCTTTTATAATAGGATCTAGCGTTGCTTGGTATGTTGAGTTTTACTCGATTTATTACTTCATAACCAGCTTAAACGTTACAGATTTTTCATCAATTATTCTGTTTTTCAGTTATACAACCATTTTAAGTATACTAATTGGTTTGGCAACTGGAGCATTGGGATTATTTTCAGCTTCAATATTCATAAACAAAATTTATGGAGCTGTTAAATTTGACTAATCGGTTAAGTGATGAATCAACCATTCAGTTAACTGACTTAGTGACTTGTTTATACATTTATTATTGCATTTAATACTCATTATTAGGTTTTTTTTCTCTGCTTGCAACCTCAAGCTTTTATTATACTATAGTTTATATATGTACCATATGCATTATGTATTAATATGAGATAATTACAGATTACAGCTTACTGTAGTTTGAACTAAAATCAAATTGTTTCAAAAAAAAATCATTTCATTATAATAATTAAAATTTATTCATTCAGTAGAGTGATGATTTTGGTTTTGACGATTATACTGACGACGGTTGTTGTTATTTCTGTTGTTGTTATTATTGTTGTTATTACCATTTCTATTTCTATTATAATTATTATGTCTATGATCGTTATTTCTGTCATTATTTCTGTCATAATTGTTGTTCCTGTTCTTCTGATGACGCTGGTCCTGTGTAGGTTGGTTGATATTCGCCTTAATCACATTTATGAGTTGCTCATTGAGTCGAATGTCTCGAATGTCTCTCCCCTTTATATATATCTCGGACAATTTCAAAAACTTCTCTCCGTCCTTTAGTGTTAATAGTTAGTACACATTTGTCCCCTTCTTTTACCCATTCAGTTATCGAAAAGTACCCGCTACTCACTTTGCTTGTCTCTATGACATCCACCAGGGTCAAATTCATCCAAAAATCAACTTCTTTCAGCAGTCCATTGATAAATGTCCCATCTTTTAGTGAAACCATAATTTGTTGGTTTCTAACTGCTGCAAGTGCATATAAAGGTAGCTATATTTGTTAGTATATGCTTCGGTGCCATCTGCCATACAATGAAACTTACAACCATTGCTGATATGTTACGCTGGTTAGGCTAATAGGAGGTTTGTTGCTTGTTTTTCAGACTAAAAACTGAGTTTCATCAACAAATTTTACCAAATTTCAACTTTTTTGTTGAAATTGAAATTCCATTTTTTTGTTGTTGTTTGAGTTCCGGGAAGCAGTTTAATTATTAACTTTCCCAATTAGGCGAGTTCCGGTTTCAGAATCTACAAAGTTCCAAATTTCTTTTCTGGAAACAGCGCTAAGCACATAGAAACTTGCCAGTTGACTTAGTTGTATTTTTCATGTTCAAATCAGCCTTTTTTGTTGCTCTCTTGCTCAGAAAAAAGTGCTTAAAGCGCACTTTTTCTATTCCATTTTCTCAATTTCCTAAAACAGACAGCTGTAAATGGAAAAATCAAATAATCGTGAAATTAACGCGTATTTTCGATATTAAATTCACACTTTTAAAAGCTTTTGGTACCGTGAAAACCTTGGGAAACGTGCTGAAAACAGCTGCAAACCGTCACAAAACACCAACAAACAGACAATCCAGTTTTTTCCCTGCGCTTGAAAGCCGTTTTCGACTCAATTTTAGAACTTTGAAAAAATTGTTTCAGAAGGTCAAGATCCTACACAGCAGCCAGCACTATGGAGAACAACCTTTACATAACAACATATTCAAATGTGAGTGGAGCCCTATGCAGAGCATTTGCATTAGCGAGAATGTTTACTAACTAATAAAGGTTGATGTCTATGAATGTTTTATTGATGATGTTCCATTAATGAGAAGATGTTCCGATGACTGGGTCAATGCGACACAGATCTTGAAGGCTGCAAAGTTTGCCAAAGCCCATAGAACTAGGATCCTGGAAAAAGAGGTTCAGGGGGACACTCATGAGAAGATTCAAGGTGGTTATGGGCGATTTCAAGGAACTTGGGTGCCATTGAGTAATGCCAGGGCTTTGGCGTATAAATACAATATAACGGATGCCATGGCTCCGATTTTGGCCTATGTTGCTGACGGGAGCCAACCTCTGGAAAGAAAAACAAAGGGTAAAGCTTCTGTGGATTCACCATCGAATAAACCTAAAAGGTTTTATAACACTAAAAAGAGAAGAGCCTTAGCAGCAGCTGAAGCCAAAGCTCAGGAAAGTTTGGCAAATGATCCTCACCATCAGCAGTTACAGCAGCAGCATTTACAGCAGCAGCAACATCAACAGGCTGCTCAGTTGCAACAGATGTCTTCTTTTAATGGATCTAGACAAGATTCTAATATCTTTTGGCAACAGCAGCAACAGCAGCAGCAGGATCATACACAGCAGTTTAATCAAATGAATATGCAACATGCGCAACAGTTTCATCAACAACCAATACCTGCTCACCAACAGAATGAACATTTCCCACAACCTTATTTATACCATCCACAACAACAGCAGCAGCAGCAACAACAACAACAACAACAACAGCAACCAAATGGGTTCACTGTATCTGCTCCTAACTTAGGTATAAAACAAATGGTTCCACCCCAATCCCAACCCCAACCAATGGCTTTACATCAATCATTTGGCCAACCCCAACAAATCCCAATGCAGCAGCAAATTCCTATGCAACAAATGCCACCTCAGCAGATGCCACCTCAACAGATGCCTCAACAGATGCCTCAGCAGCAACTGCAGCCTGCGCAAAGAGTCCCAAACAACTTCCAACAACATAAAACACATAATGAAAATTGGTCACAAGATGACGGTTCCTTATCTACACAAATGGATGAAAACCACAGAGACTCAGACACGTCAATCTCTTCATCGCCTTCTTCAATTAACCATGAATCCAATAAATCAAGCCACAATAAAAATCTATATACAGAAAATTTGATTGAATTCTTCAGTAATGAATCAAATAAAATACCAACATCATTACTAAATCCACCAAGTGACTTTGATTTCAATGAACCAATTGATGATGAAGGTCATACTCCATTGCATTGGGCAAGCGCAATGGCCAATGTTCCTTTGGTTGAGTTGTTATTAAAACATGGCTCAGACTCATTGACAACCAATCTAATTGGTATGAACTGTATTTCAAGAACAGTTTCATTTAACAACTCATTTACTAAGAAAAACTTTAATATTCTGGTTGATTTGATGAAAAACTGCTTGTATACACCAGATAAGATTGGTAGAACACCGTTACATTATATCTGTGAAACAAATCAGACTAAATTTGAAACTTCAATCTACTATTTAAAGACGATTTTAATGAAGTTGAAAGATGGTAATTCAAATTTACTAAGAATTGTCATAAACCATCAAGATTTTAAAGGTGATACTGCATTGCACCTAGCTAAAAGATCTAAAAATACTGAACTGATTAATTTACTGATGTTAAATGGAGCCAACTGTCATTTGAAGAATAAAAATCATGAAATAGTTGGTGATGTTGGTAATGAACTCAATAATGATAATAATAATAATGATAACAATACAACTATTGATACTATTGAAGGTAACAGTACGATAATTGAAAAGTTGGATAGCAACATCGATGTTCCAAAGATACCAACATTGCCAATGGAGGAAGTTGGTCCTATATTAACTTCAATGTTAGGATCCTTAGCTGATGCATATGATTTTGAACTCAAGAATAAAGAAGACGAATCTGTTCATTCAAAAGAGGTGTTAAAAAATTTGAACAACGATATTGAACAAACCACTTTACAAATGAACGAAGCACTTGAGTCAATTGGTTTAGGTGGCTCAATTGATGAGGTTAAATTGGAGCTGAATTCCCTAGAACTACAATGTGAGAATAAATCCAAGAAATTGTTCCAAATAATCGAACGAGGTCAAGCATTGAGTTTGGCTAAATTAGTTCATAAAGAAGAAAGCTCCATTGACTCAATAAATAACAATTTGAACGAAATTGATTTGGCAATCACATTGACAAATTTACAGAAGAATAGAATCAACTTAGTCAATCAAATAATTGACCAGTTATCAAATCATAATATCAACCACAAAATGAACAGTTTCAGAAAGCTGATTGCAACCTCCTGTGGTATCAAATATGAGCACATTGATAATATGATTGACGAAATTGAAGCCGACTTGTTAACAACCATGGATAATAATTAGTTGAAATTGAAACCAGGTAAGACCATTAAAATGGTTATTATGTATAGGTTCCCTAGAACAACTGCAATATAACATTAACGGATAGACCTGAAACACAGCCATAACAAGAACAATGAATAACACATGTTATACTGATAGATTCAAAACACAGTTAGGACAAAACTCAGAACACAACCTAAAACAGAACTACATCTAAAAATTTAATAAACGATTTTTCCTAATATGTTGGTATGTGTTGGTATCGTAGTTGGTACGCCTGCTGTAACTGATTAACTTCATTTACTGTCTACTGTTTCGTGCTCTAACCAAATTATTTTTTTTTAATTTTTTTTTTTTTTTTTTTTTTAATAAAAATTTTTTTTAAAAAAATTTATTGACTTTTGTTAAATAGTACAAATAAGATGGACCAGCAGTTTTTAAAAGAGTTGGAGGCCACTTTGAGCCAGGCAACTGTCGCAGACAGTACTGCTATCAAAGCTGCCACCACCAAATTGTCCCAAACATTTTACAAAAACCCACAATCTTTGCCAGCAATGATTTATATTTTGCAGAACAATGGCAGCGAACAAATCAGACAGCTAGCGGGTGTTGAAGCTAGAAAGCTGGTTGAAAAGCACTGGGAGACCATGGATGCTGCTACCAAAAACTCTATCAAGGAATCTATGCTGACTTCGACTTTTAACGAGTCGTCAAAGATCATTCGTCATTACTCAGGAAGAGTTGTTGCAGCTATTGCAGAGTTCGAACTGACATCTGGCGGTTGGGACCAGCTGTTCACCATTTTGTTCCAGGCAGCTTCTGATGGCTCTAACTCAGTTGAAGTTAAAGAAACTTCTATCTTCATCTTACAATCTTTACTTGAATGTGAATATCCTGAGTTGATTGCACATATTCCATCTTTCTTGAAGTTGTTCCAACAGACTTTACAAGACCAGTCCTCCTTGGACATTAGATCTAAATCTGTTGTTGCACTGGGCTCAGTTGCGTCGCTGATTGAATCAGACACTTCAATCAACACCGAATATGCAAATGCATTCAAAAGTTTAGTTCCATCATTTGTCAACGTCTTGAAGGAGACCATTGCATCCAATGATTCAGATGCGACAAAGGACATTTTCAACTCATTGAATGATTTGCTATTATGTGACTCTAAGTTACTTGGTGACAATCTGATTAGTTTGATTAACATCAACTTAGAAATTATCATTAATAACCAGTTTGATGAGGAAATCAGACAATATGCGTTTCATTTCTTGACTTCTGCTGTCACATACAGAAAGACCAAGGTTTCCTCTAAAATGTTAGGTAAAGACTTGACTTTAGCCTCATTAAAAGTTGCAAGTGAGGAAGTTGACGAAGACGAAGAACTAAATCAAGAAAATGACGATAACGAAAACGAGGAAAGTGAGCCAACTGATTTAGCTTTAAGATTGATTACTATTGCTTCTAGTGAATTGCCTCCAACTCAAGTTGTTAAGGTCATCTTTGATCAATTACCAACCATGATGAACTCATCAAACAAATTTGAAAGACGTTCATGTTTATTGGCTTTGGGAGCTGCATGTTCTGGTGCACCAGATAACTACAGAACCCAAATCAACAAAGCTGTTAATGCAATCATCTTAGGTCTGAAGGACTCTGAACTGATTGTTAGACTGGCTGCATTGCGTTCATTAGCCGTCTTAGCGTCTGAACTGCAAGACTCAATGGTTGACTTCCACCAGGAACTATTACCATTGATCATTGACATCATCGACTCTGCCTCAAACATCAACATCTACAAGTTTGCTTGTATTTGTTTGGACTGCACTTTGGAATACATGTCACATGAAAGTATCAAAAACTACTTAAATGCTTTAGTTCCAAAATTATTCCAAATGTTGGAATCATGTCAATCCTCAAAATTGAAAGCTATCATTGTCTCAGGTATTGGTTCAACTGCATACGCTTCAGGTACTTCATATATTCCATTTTTTGCCAAATCAATTGAATTATTGAGTCCTTTCATTCAAAACTCTGGTTCAATTGAAGGAATGACCGAAGATGACATCGAGTTGAGAGCTATTACATTTGAAAATATTTCTACAATGGCAAGAGCTGTTCGTTCGCAAACTTTTGGACAATTTGCAACCGATTTAGTCGATGCTTCATATATTGCAATTAAATCTGACAGTGCAAGATTAAGAGAAGCCGGATTTGCATTTATTTCCAACATGGCCAAGGTGTATGGTAAAGAATTTGCACCATTCTTACCAAACATCATTCCAGAAATCTACAAATGTTTAAAACAAGAAGAATTCAACATGAACTTCAATGACGAAGACGAATTCGAAGACTTTGACGAAGAGGATCTATCCAAAAAATTCCAGGTCAATACTGGTATCACAATTGAAAAAGAAATTGCTTCAATTGCGTTAGCAGAACTGGCTTTAGGATGTCAAGACGCATTTGGTGAATTTGTTGAAGAATCAGTTGCAATTCTTTCAGAACAAGCTGTAGATTCATATGGTATGAGAGAAACCGCATTAACTTCATTGTGGAAAATTGTTCAAGCATTTGTTTCAATCCAAGTGTCACCAAAGAAATATCCAGTTGGTTTACAATCAACTCCTTATGTCAATGCAGAAGTTTTAACATTGGTTAAACACGCAAGAACTCTGTCAGTTAATGCATTAGTTGAAGAGTATGAAATCCAAATGGTTTCCAATATTTTAGACTCTTTTGCGCTATTGATCAAAAAATACGGTTCAGTTATCATTGTTGACTCTGATGACACCAAATCATTAGAAGAACTATGTATTGAGCTGATGAAATTATTGAAGGGAGAGCACATGTGTCAAACCATTGATGATGACGAAATTCCAGACGACGAAGAAGTGGATGCCTCAGAAACCGACGCAATGATTTACGAATCAGCTTTAGATGTCTTGGTCAGTTTATCAATGGCACTAGGAAATGACTTCAACAAGATTTTTGTGTCATTCAAAGATGTTATCTTAGCAGGATTCACCAACAAGAACAAATCAAAGAAATCATCAGCTATTGGATCAATGGCTGAGATTGTTGTTGGATTGAAAGAATTCAACCAAAATACAGACGAATTACTGCAAGCTTTCATCAACAAATTTGAGAACGAGAAATCTCTGGAACTAAAAGGAAACAGTGCGTACGGTGTGGGATGTGTCATTTACTACTCAAACAAAGATTACAGCTCTGTTTATCCAAATATCTTCAACTCATTGTCGAAACTACTGGCAAAGGCAGAAAAACAGCAAAATCAAATTTCCAGCAACGAAGAGGATGATGAAGAATTACAGGAAACAGTGGACAGAGCGTTTGCCAATGCTTGTGGCTGTGTTTCAAGACTGTCGTTGAAAAACCAAACGTCGCTACCGCTAAGCTCCATCTTGCCAATCCTGTTCCAGCACTTGCCGCTAAAATCTGCATTTGAAGAAAACACCCCAATCTTCGAGCTGATTATCAAGCTATACCAAACAGCACCAGCTGAGATTGAGCAGTTCACACCAAAGGTGATTGACATCTTTGCCGAAGTGTTCTTAAAGGACTCTGAAAGAGAGAAACTGGAAAAAGAAAGCACAATTGGTAGAGAAGAGAACACCGAATACCTCAGACAATTCGAGACTCCAGAATTGAAACAGCAAGTTGTTGACTTACTCAAGCATCTGAACACCAAATACAACGGTGTCGTGGCACAGAACCAGGTTCTAGCGCAGTACGTTTAGGGCATGGAGTAGATGTGTTTTTTAGTTTTTTATAAAAAAAATAAAAATAAATGAAATTTTATAGATAGTTAGTATTTCTGTAGGAATAGGAGCAGCAGTGGTTTAGCGAGCTAAACAGGCTGATAAAGTGAAATGGCAGTGGTTCCAGCGGAAGACAAACCCAAGAAGGAGCAGCAGGACGAGACAAACCTGCCTGAGCTCAGTTTCGGAAATGTCGTCAAAGACATACAGAATGGGGTCCACAGTCTGATTTTCGACTACAACATGAATAAGGTTGTGATCCCGGCTTTGCTGCTTATGGAGCTGGTTTTTGTCAAGGTTATCCGAATCCGTATACCATGTGAGTGGGGTTGTTGTTGTTGTTGACTACAATGGATTACGCTAACACGCTACAGACACAGAGATCGACTACACTGCGTATATGGAACAGATCCAGATCATCAAGAGCGGAGAATTGAACTACGCCAATATCTTTGGCGGGACAGGCCCCCTCGTTTACCCCGGGGGACATGTCTGGATTTACCAATTTCTGGACTGGTTGACAGATGGGACATGCAGCATAGACGTTGGACAAAAATTTTTCGGCTATTTGTACGTTGGGACATTGATGGTTGTGCTGATGATATACTCGAACATGCGCGTTCCGCCATGGTGTGTTGTGATGCTGGTGCTGTCCAAGCGACTGCACTCAATTTATGTTCTGAGACTGTTCAACGACTGTTTTACGACATTTTTCATGGTTTTAACCATTTGGCTGCTGCAAATTGCGTCAAGAAACAAATCTTGCAATCCAAAGCAGAGCTTCCACCTCACCAACTTTGTTACCCCAGTGCTGTTTGGGTTTGCAATATCCATCAAGATGAACGCGTTGCTTTATTTCCCAGGATTCCTAATCATCAACTACTTTCTGAATGATGAGATTTTGCTAAGGACTTTACTGTCAGTTGGAATGATAGTTTTGACGCAGGTTATAGTGGGATGGAGGTTTCTGTTCAATGGTGCGCTCATCAGATCCAGCTACCTGTCGGGTGCCTTTGACCTGAAAAGAAGATTCTTGTACCAGTGGACCGTTAACTGGAAATTCCTGTCCCAAGAGATATTTAATTCTAAGCAGTTCCATCAGCTGTTACTATTGTCCCATGTTTTATTACTCGTGCTATTTACTCTAACTAAGTGGTGTGGTTGGAAAAACACTAATAAGTCATTTTTACAGTTGATCAAGGATGCAGTTCTAGTATGGAAGCCAACAATCTCATCAAACAATGTCATCAACGACCCAGTCAGATCACAAATCTTCATAGTGGAAGTGTTGGCAAGCTGTAATCTGATAGGTGTGATCTGCGCAAGAAGCCTGCACTATCAATTCCTGTCGTGGTATGCATGGTCGTATCCATTCCTGATCCTGAAAAACAATTTACCAATATTTGTCTCTGTGCCAGTTTATTTAATCCATGAATGGTGCTGGAATGTGTATCCTTCAACATTCCACAGCTCGCTGGCTCTGTTCATGGTTAATCTGTTTGTGCTCACTGGTTACTATTTCAATAAATGAGCTGGTGAATAGTAGTAAAAGATGCAAAAAAAAAAAAAAAAAAATTATGAAAGAAAGACCGTCTTTCTTGTATTAAATCATTCTGTAGCTTCCACAGAGTCATGCCAGTAACTTTCAAAGTTCCCTAAATCTGCATTATCGGTATTCATAAAACTCTCTAAGTTGAAATTCTCATCTCCAGGTAAATCGTTCGAGAAGTCTGACAATGGGAAGTCTGTGTAAATGTCATTACCACTGAGGTGGTGGTGGTTGTTGTTGTTGTTCTTGTTGTTGGTATTGTTGGTATTGTTGGTATTGTTGGTATTGTTGTTATTGTTGTTATTGTTATTAGTATTGTTATTGTGGGAACCATTGCTGTTGTTGTTATTGGTTTGAGGATTTCTGATATCGTCTAAACCGGTATCGTCATTGTTCAAGTTAGCAACCAAAGTGGCATCAGCATTGTTGTTATTGCTGTTATCATCATCGTTATCCCCACAAGTCAGAACATTATTTGATAGACCTGATGAGATCATTTTGTCGTTATTACTCGTATTCTCAGAGTTTGGAGGAGTCAGTTCAGGCTCTTTATCTGACTTCTTGCTCTTTGCGTTTCTCTTCTTAGTGGCACTAGTAGCATTAGTGCCATTTGGAGTGAGAGGAGTGGTTGGAGTCGGAGGCTCAGAGCCATTGCCATTTGATTTCTTCGCTCTTTTACGGGGCTGGGTTTCCTTCTTTTTACGGGCTGCAGATGCTGCAGATGCTGAGCCCGTTGAGGCAAGACCAGATGATGACAAAGGTAGCTGTTGCGCTTGCATATTAGAATTGACGCCAGTGGTTGAACCTGGAGTGGTGCCAGTTGAGGTTTGGCCCTTTGGGATATTTGTGATTGGGGAACTGACAGCAGAGTTTTTCAGAGACTTTGGTGGAGGCATAGATTTCTTACCAGGAGAATTGGAAACTGAGATTTTGGAATCTCTTCTGGACCCATCCATCAGCTTTTTGTTTTCCTTCTCCAGCAGCATCAACTGTAGTTGATAATCCTGCAGAGCGTTCTTCCCTGACAAGTTGTTCATGTCACTGCTAGAGGAATTATTTGGTAGTAAGCTGGACAGTGGCGAGTTTTGAGCTGAAGAGCTTTCCATTTTAAACCCATTTGGCATACTGTGTGGGGACTGGTAATCTTCCTCCAGCTTAGGCTTTCTAAACTTCATGTCCTGTTGCTGTTGCTGAGCAACTGGGATTTGTTGTTGCTGCATCTGCTGTATCTGTTGAGGATGCATCTGTTGCGGATGCATTGGAGGCTGTTGAGGATGCATCATGTTTGGGTTAGGCATGAAGTTAGGCTGGTTGTACTGGCCATTCTGAGGCGCTGGCTGAGGTGTCTGCTGGGCCATTGGTTGGGGCGTGTTCTGAGGCGTCTGTTGCGGAGTTTGGGAATGTTGTACCTGAACAGGCATTTGCTGTGGGGTTGGAGCATATTGGTTGTTGTATGGGCTTGGGCTTGCGTTAACGTTTGGGTTTCTTGGGATAGTCTGTTGTGGGTTTCTGTTATTAATATTTGGATTAGAATTAACAACATTTTGATTACTATTTTTGCCAGCAAAAAGTTGTGATTGTTGTTGTTGAAAATTCTGTTGTACCTGCTGCTGCTGAATCCTCAGATTCTGCTGCTGCTGGTTGTATATATTTGCTGAGTTATCCTGGTTTTCGAACTGGCCGTACTGGTTGAATCCATTATTGCCATTAGTGTTAGTGTTGGAATTGCCGACCGAGGCTGGGGTGTCCACGTTAGGGGACTGGTGCGACGAGTAGGGCGTTCTGCCGCTGTTGAGCTGCTGCTGCTGGTGCACGGACAGCTGCTGGCGCTGCTGGTCTATGATGTGTTGTGGGGAGCCTCCTACCACCGGGTCCTGGTTGACGTGGTGCGGACGGCCCTGCTGCTGCTGCTGCTGCTGCATCATGATCTGCTGCTGCTGCTGGTACAAGAGCTGCTGGTGGTGGTGGTGCTGCTGCTGGAGCTGCTGTTGCTGGGACAACTGCTGAGGGTTGCTGATGAGCCCATTCTGGCCCTGTGTGTGGGCAGCGTAGAACGCCGAGTTGTGCAGGGTGTGCTCCTTTCTCTGTCTGAGCAGCTGCTGGTGGTAGTACTGCTGGGCGTTCTCGGACCCTCCGCGGTAGGTTCTGGCGTTGAACACGTCCCAGAAGATCTGCCACCACTCATATAAAAAGCCCTGTGGGGCGTTCATGGACACAGCCAGGGGCAGCAGGTCCTTGTGCGGCGGGGTCTTGACCTTGACGGAGGAGGCATCGCACTCCTTCTCCTTGGGAACGTCGGCTTCTTTGATGAAGGCAGAGGCAGTGTCTGGCAGCGAGGACTTGATCAAAAAGTCGTAAACATAGGCATTCAGCAGCTGCTTGGAGTTGGAGGAGATCAGGTCGTTGACGATGGGGCGCTGCTCGCGCCTGCCAGTGCCCGCAGAGCTGCCGCTGCTCGCAGGGTTGCTATTCTTGCTGCTATTACTCGCATTATTGTTATTGTGGTTGTTTCCTGTGCTGGCACCATTGGTGTACTGGAAGCCGTCCTTCTGGCTCAGGCCGCTCATTAGACTGTGCTGTGGTGCGCTGCTGTCTTCCGGTGCAAGTTGCTACTCTGCTAGATGTGCTCGGCTCGTCGTCAAGAGTGATCTTTGCGTGCCGCTAACTTGCAGTTGTTTCGCCAGTTGTTTCAGGCTACAAAACTTGTTGATTAAGGAAATTTTTATTAAAAGTGTTGACTTCCGCATTGGGAAATAAAAGTGTAAGCAGTGTAGTGTAGCGTAGCGTAGCGTAAGCAGCCTGGTTCCAAAGCTCAGCATAAGCAGCGTAGCGTAGCGTAGCCGAAGCTCAGCGTAGCATCTCAGCGTAGCATCTCAGCGTAGCATAAGCTCAGCGTAGCGTAAGCTCAGCGTAGCACAGCGTGGTGCCAAAGCTCAGCAGCCAAAGCTCAGCAACTGCCAAATCTCAGCAGCCAAATCTCAGCAGCTGCCAAAGCTCAGCAACTGCCAAATCTCAGCAGCCAAATCTCAGCAACTGCCAAACCTCAGCAGCCTGGTGGACAGGACGTGGAGAGCCCGGGGAAGACGCGGGCACTGGGCTCCTATACTTGCGATATGAGAAGCTCAGCGTCGCGCAGCGTCAGCAGCCCGGCCAGCCTGGTGCCGTGGGTGAACAGGACAAATCTGGGCTTGAGCTTGGTGAAGACGTCGATGACGGTGGGCACGCTGGTGGAGCTGCTGAGCGTCACGAGCTCGCCGCGGTGCTCTGCGATGTCGCTGAGGTTGATGCGGTGCTCTGCGATGTCGCTGAGGTTGGTGCGGTGCTCTGCGATGTCGCTAAGGTTGGTGCGGTGCTCTGCGATGTCGCTGAGGTTGATGCGGGGGCTGCCCGCCTCACTGGGATCAGCTGTGAACCGCACCAGCGTGGCCGGGTCCATGCTGCTGCTGAGGCTGCGCGCGAGCTCCGTGACCGACACCCACCCGTACAGCTGGCCGCCGCTGTGCACCAGCGGGAGGCCCTGGAAGCTGCACCCGTCGATCATGTCGAGCACGGCGCCCACCGTAACGTCCCGGTCCACATCAATCAGCCGCAGTTGCTCGACTGGCTTCATGAAGTGGCTGATGGGCTCGATCGGCAGCGCCTTATTGGTGTCGTTCAGGTACGGGTAGCCGAAGTACTCGATCCACAGGTCGTAGCAGTTCTTGTCGTCAAACTTGTTGGACACATACCGAGCAACCAGCACCGTGATCATGATCGGCAGCACATACGTGAGGGCTCCGCTCATCTCGAACACGGTGATGACGACCCACACCGTCATCTTGGTGACGCCAGCCAGGAACGCGGCCGAGCCCACCACCGCATACGCCCCGGGCGAGATGCACAGCCCGTTGGTGTTGGCGCAGATGCTCGACAGCAGGTAGTGGTTGGTCTGGAACCGCTCGATGAGGATGCCAAACAGCCTGCCCACCAGCGCGCCGATCGCCAGGCACGGCAGCAGCACCCCAGCGGGCACCATCGTCCCAAACGTGTACGCGGTGAGCACCGTGGACACCAGAATGGTCGAGATGAGCAGCACAATGGTCCGGGCAAACGAGCCGGACGAGTCCAGCTGGCACAGCCCGCCGATGATGTTGTCGTCGCCCAGCTCGCAGTCCTTGTACAGGCGTGCGATCAGCTGGTTCAGAGGCAGGCGCGGGAACACCAGCGGGTAGCACACGAGCGAGGTGACCAAGCTCAGCAGCACAATCTCGACGAGCTCGTTGCGGACCCGCTCCCTTCTGAAGCGCGCGAAGCACATGTTCATGCGGTTGAACAGCCCGCCAAACACGCCGCCGCACACGCCCAGCAGCACGAACCCGAGGATCTCGAAGCTCAGCCACTGGTTGTCCATGGTGACGAAAACGCTGGTGGACTCGTTGAACGAGTTGAGCACCACGACGCCCGCCATGGAGCAGACGAAGGAGCTCCACATCTTGTCGCTGGCGCTGAAGTAGGACAGGACCGTCTCGAACGTGAAGATGACGCCGCTGATGGGCGCGTTGAACGCGACGGAGATGGCTGCGGCCGTCGCAGACGTGAGCAGCTCCCGCTTCACGGCCTCGTTGTCGAGCCGGCGCAGCAGCAGGCTGGCAATGCAGCACGAGATGTGCACCAGCGGGCCCTCGCGGCCTGCCCACAGGCCGGAGCTCACCACCAAGGTCAGGCCGGTGAACTTGACCACCAGCGTGTTGAGCGTCAGGAACCGCTCGATCACCACGCCGCTCAGCAGCGCCTTGACCTCGGCAATGCCGCTGGTCCTGATGAACACCGACTTGCTCACGATGAACCCGGTCAGCACCACCAGCACCAGCGACGTCAGAACGTACACCGCATAGCTGTACAGAGACGACCAGTCCTGCCAGCCCGCGCACGTGTCGCCCTCGCGGATGCCCCGGCAGCACACGTCCCGCGTCATGTACAGCCTGCCGCCGCTGCAGTAGCCGCCCTTGAGGTCCGCCAGCCACTTGTACAGGTAGTCCTGGCACGACGCCAGGACGCCTATGGCGGCCCCCGTGGCTATCAGCACGAGCCACCGCCGCCCGCCGGTGATGCTGCTGGGCTTCTGGCACTCGTACGCCCAGTCTATCAGGCTCAGGTTGCGGTAGTGCTTCACTGGGTGTGTTTTGGCCGCAGCCTGGCGGCCCCCAGGCGCGCCCGGGTGCTCCTCAAACGCCACAATGGGCGCCCCGTAGAACTGCTCGCTGCCCTGCATGTCCGCCTGTGTCGTCAGCTCCTCCTTCTCGCCCACGCAGTCAGCTTGCAGTGCTCTGTGGATCATCAACACCCAGCTGCAAAAAACCAAAACAAATTTTATTTTGGCTGCGAATAAAACCAGCAAGAAGCAGCAAATGTCGTTTATGCACAAGGTTGACGCTGATTTGGCGAACGATATCACCGTGGCGAACCCGCCCGAGGACTCTGTGTCGGACCTGGCCTTCTCGCCGCAGGCCGAGCTGCTGGCGGTGTCGTCGTGGGACAAGAAAGTGAGAATCTACGAGGTGATGCCCACGGGGGCCACCGAGGGCAGGGCCATGTTCGAGCACGACGGGCCCGTGCTGAGCGTGCGGTGGTCTGCGGACGGGACCCGGGTGGTGAGCGGCGGCACCGACAAGCAGGTGAAGCTGTACGACGTGCAGAGCGGGCAGGCGCAGACCATTGGGCTGCACGACGCGCCCGTCAAGGCGGTGCGCCTGGTGGACGTGGGGCCTGCCAACACGCCCGTGGTGGTGAGCGGCTCCTGGGACAAGACCCTGCGCTACTGGGACACCAGGCAGCAGACCCCCATCAGCACCGTCAGCTTGCCCGAGCGCTGCTACGCCATGGATTCCGCCCAGAAGCTGCTCGTGGTGGCCACCGCCGAGCGCCACGTGCTCATGTACGACCTCAACAACCCGCAGCAGCCTAAGAAGCAGGTGATGTCGCCTCTCAAATGGCAAACCAGATCCATCGCCTGCTACCCCCAGGGAAACGGCTACGGCCTCGGGTCCATCGAGGGCAGATGCGCCTTCCAGTACGTGGACGACAAGGAGCAGGCCCAGATGGGCTTCACCTTCAAGTGCCACCGTCAGACTGAGAACAAGTCCGGCAGACCTGAAAACCACATCTACGCCATCAATTCCATCGCTGCACACCCTATATACGGCACCTTTGCCACTGCCGGCGCAGACGGCTGCTTCAACTTCTGGGACAAGGACGCAAAGCACAGGCTCAAGGGGTTCAGCTCCCTCAATGCCACCATTTCCGCTGCTGGCTTTAACAGAACTGGTAACATTTATGCATTGGCCCTGTCCTACGACTGGAGCAAGGGCTACTCCTTCAACACGCCTGACTACCCGAACGTGATCAGACTCCACCCAACCAAGGACGAGGAGGTTAAGCAGAAGAAGAGAAGGTGATGTTAATAGCTAAATGTGTATCAATAGAGGCCAGGTAGTTTACCGGTTTAGTAGGTGGTAGGTTAGTCGTTAGTCGTTAGTCGTTAGTCGTTAGTCGTTAGTCGTTAGTCGTTAGTCGTTAGTCGCCTACTAGGTGACTGCTACGGGCCCAGCTCGCTCCTCGCAACCTCTCGCAACCTCTCGCATTTCTGCAAATGAAATTCCAGAGGCCAGGGGAATACCGAGCGTTGGTAATTCACCTGTTTAGTAGGTGGTGGACTAGTCGTTTGCTAGTCTAATAGGTGACTGCTACGGCTGAGCTGCCAGCTCACACCAGAAGGCTGTCTCGCAACCTCTCGCAATTTCTGCAAATGAAATTCCGCATAATTTGCGGTGACTAAGCGCTGCGTCAGCACCGACGCAAATTTTTGACAAATTTCTTCAACAACAAAAAATTCAATAACCTTCAATAAAATTCGAGTTGAGTAAAAAAGAAAAGCTGCAAATTCAGGTAGAAAAATGAGCTTTGAACGCCAAACTGTGGCAACGCCGTTCGCTTTACAACTAGAAGGTAAGTCTGGGTCTTTCAGCGGAATTCTCCGAGAGCGTCCGGAACTAACGAGTGGCAGAAATTGATCGAGCTTTATTTGACTACCGTTACAAGAAACAGTCAATGCATTCCAAGTACGGCAACTCTGCTGGCTCCTCCTCGAACAACAGCAGCAGCAGAATGTACAACAACAACAGCATGAACAACAACAGAGGGTTTAACCGCAACAAGTACCATTCGTACCAGCAACAACCACATCAACAACAACAACAACAGCAACAGCCTTCGATCGTCACTGGCCAGCAAATCCCCCAAATCTCGCAGATTTCCCAGGGCTTGTCGAGATTCCAGCCATTGCCTTCGTCTCCAGCAACCTCTTTTGTTGAGAACTTGGTCTCAGTTGACCCATTTCCTCAGTACAAAAAATTGTCTTCCCCAATCAACTCTGATTCGTCCTCATCAAACAGCTCAATCTCGTTCAATTCGGCTGACTTGTTCACCCCATTGGGCATGAACACCTCGGTTCCTGCGTCGGGCGCGGTCCCGCTAGCGGGCTCAATGGGTTCTATCCCGGTCGTGGGCGCTTCTACAATCCCTGTTCCCAATAACAATAATGTTATTCCAGGTACAAAAGAAAGCAAATTTAATGATTTTGGGTTCAGCCAACAGCAACAGCAGCAACAAAACAATCAAATGCCTGCAGGCTGGCTGAACATTTGGGGCAATGACATGTCTGTCTGGGGCTAAAACTGTGATATTCTGTGATATTCTGTTTTTATATGATTTTTATATCGGTTTTTTTATTGGTTACAAGATATTTTTTGCTGAAAATATTGGAAAGAAACTATTTTGATCAGGTTAGAGTAAAGTTTGAAGAAAGGAGGGAAGGAAGGAATTTGTGTGTATAGGTTAATTGTGTATTTAGGTTCATCTGGTTTTTTATTATTTATTAAAGGTTTGGTCTTCAATTATTCATTCAAAATAGTTTTTTTATGGTGTTTTTAGTATGGAAAAAGAGAAAAAGAAAAAAAAAAAAAAAAAAAAGAGAGAGAGAGAGAGAGAAGGAAGAAGGCATCATGTCATGTTGTTATCAGTATGCATATTGGTGTTATTTGTGGTTATGATGATGATGAATTTGGCGGAATGGTAGGTGGTGGTTTTTAAATAAAAGTTTAAAAGTTTAATGTGATTTTTACAGTTTGTTTACATATTTATTTTATTTAATATAGTTAGAGTTGTTCTATTGCTTTGTAGGTGGTGACGTTGTTGGTGTGGATTGTGAGTTGTACCGGTAAGCTGGATTTTTATTGATTGGTAGTGGCTTGAATGTTGGTATTTTTGATTTAGTTTTTTTCCTGTGCGGTGGTTTTATTTGCAATGTTTGAGCAGGTTTAATGTCCACCCGCACTCCGCTCGATCCAAAAATTGGATTCGCAACTGCCGTCAACTTCCTATTTTGAAACTTTCCTAAAGTATCTGATGAAGCTGAATTAGCAGCTTCTGCAACCACTTCATGCTCAGTTTTCTCTTTGGTCACCGTTTCTAAGCTTTGGAAAAACATAGAGAGTCGTAACAGTGACCTAGCATTATCATCTGCAAGACTTCTTTGCAACCTCTCTAGCCTCTTTCTTGTCAAACCCATTGATATAACATACTCAAATGGCTTAATTTTTGTGTCAAAAATGAAATTCCGATTTTCATCCTTCGCAATTTCGAACCGGCGCAAAAACGATTTAATTTTACCCTGTTTTGATTATGTAATTTTTGGATTTGGTTTTTGATTTTTTTTTTTTTTTTTGATTTTTTAATACTAAAAATCAAAAAATAAACAAAGAATATTTTCATTAAAAATTCATTCAATTCGCTTGATTTATTTCGAGACTTTGGGATTTGAACCAAGATTTTATAGCACAGTATAAAAGTGAGTTACTCAATTATATTTTTTGCACCAGTTTCAGGGACCGTAAAGGACTAACAAAAAGTGTCTGAATTCATCACTCCTTTCAGAAATAAATTCACCGACGTGGCGGCTACTCCTCTGCCACTGCAGTCTAAGCAGCTACATCTACAGCAGCAGCAGCAACAACAACAACAACAGCCCACTGTTCCGTTAAAGCTCAATGAAAACGACTACCTGAGGGTTAGAAACATAGACACTAATAAACCTTTGGAATTGGCAAGTAAATTTATTGATTCCTCTTTACTACAGGATAAGACTGCCCCACCATTAGACGATTCAGAATACCGCTCTCTAGCCATTGATTACAACTTCAGTGCCACAAAAAATGGCCTTGGATCGTTCAACCCGTTTGAGAGAACAGAAATTATAAATATTCCTGACGAAATCTTGGAAGAGTACAATAAACCAGAGAACTCCAGTAAGATGGGTGTTTTTCCTCAAATTAAAAGAGTTTGGTTTAGCATCAACAACAGAATCATTTTGTGGAATATCAATAAAACTTTGGAATTCCAGACTTTTGATGAAATCAATGAAACAATTCTGAAAGTTGAAATCGTCAAACCAAAACCAAATTGCTTTACTGAAACTATAACTCATTTGTTATTAATTTCAACGCATTCTGATATTTATATTTTGGCTGTTTCTTACTCGGAAACTTCAAATGATTTAGATTTATACAACATTAATATGAAAATTCCTGTTAATGGTTTGAATGTTGACAAATTTTTATCTTTTGAACCAACAGGTCAAATTTTCTTCACTGGTGAAAATGATGGTTTGAATATTTGGGAATTACAATACTCAAATTCTGAAGATTGGTTTAATAAGAACTGTTCAAAGCGTTGTCTAACAAGATCACTTGTTTCGAATATGATTCCAGGTTCAAATATTTTGAATTCTGTTTTGAAATTATTTGATGATGATGACAATAATAATAATCCAAAGAATAGCAATTATGAAAAAATTATTCAATTAAGTATTGATAATTCAAGAGGTATTTTGTACACTTTATCAAATAAGTCAGTTATAAGAAGTTATAAAATTGATCATAAAACTGGTGATTTAAGTGGGCCATCAATTTTTCATACAAAACAAATTCCTTATTTTGTCAATCACTCCAAAATTAAAAAATCTCCTTTATTACAAGGTAAACACTTAGAAATTGTTTCAATTAACGTTGTTAACAAATATGAAAATGAACAATTATATTTAGTTGCAATCACAATTGGTGGTGTCAGAATTCATTTGAATGGAAACCAAATTGGTTCATTAAGAATTGAAACAATTAAATTTCCTCCAACAAAAGTTACAAAAGATGAAGTATTAAATCAGCAAAGAAAGTTCAGAGAAAATGAAGCACTAAATTCTTACAATAAAAATGAAGCTGAGATGCCAACTATTTTAACTTATCAAAAAAAATCAGGCGTCTTGTCACAGTCAAAGAATTTGAGTAGAATTTTTTCGCCAGGTATTTTCTTTGATGTTGTTCATAAAATTGAAACAAACGAAGAGAAATTATTTGTTAGTGTGCCAGATTATGGGATCTTTAAATACCATTTCAAATATATTGAAAATGCAACATTTTTGGATTGTTCAGGAAAAATTATTGAGATAATCCCATTAAATGAACCTTTCAATGCAACAAATAAACCTCAAGGTTATTCAAATGAATTTGCAACTCAATACTTAAAATCATTCAATGTTGCAGTTCTTACAAATTCAAGTTTGCAAATTTACAAATATAGAACTCCTGATTTGATCTTTGAATCATTAAATGAAGATTATTTATCTTTTGTTTCCAAATATGGTGTTCTGGAAGCTTGTTCAACTTCTCTATATGTCACTTGCAAATTGAACAATTTAAAAACAATCAGATCAAATGCCTTTAATTTTTTCACTTTAGGTATTCCAAACTTGATTGAATTCAAGCCAAAATATGCAGGTATAATTGGTGATATTAGCAGTGGTGCCAATGGTATTGGTATGAGTTCAATATCCAAGGTTTTCAATGAAACATTATCATTTGAGAATGTTATTTTAAGTCCTAGATTTTATGGTATTGTTACATTATTGTCAAGATTATTACGTGATATCTGGGACTCAAAAGTTTTCATTAAATCAGAAGAAATTAAATTTAGTAAAAATGGTGAACTAATTAAATCAAGTGTTATTGACAATGAATACTTAACTAAAATTAGTATTGATGAAAACCAATTAGAATTTTTCCTAAGCTCAATTACAACACTAAATGAATTTTTTCAAACTTATGGAAACTCAATTGCATGTTTCTTATCAAATAATTACAAAATCAACAATAACATTGATAAATATGAAGAATTTGCAAATCAATCTGAAAATATTGCAATTAATTCCATCATTAGATTTATAATCTCAATCAAAGAAGCATTATCATTTTTAATTATTCTTATTAAAAGAGACACAGCTACCAGTGATTTTGATAACTATAACGAAGACGGTGATGAAGATGATAATGATGATAGTACCAACTTGAGAGACATTTTCAAACAATTACCAATTGAGGTTCAAATCTCACTGTCAAACTTGAAATTTAAAGATATCTTTGCAGCAAATGATGAAACTAAAGATTTAATCAAAGAAATCTTATCATCAATAATCAACAGAAGTATGTCAAGAGGTGAATCTATTGAATACATTGCGAAAGGACTACAAGAACGTTGTGGATCTTTCTGTAGTACAAATGATGTTGTTGGATTTAGAGCAATTGAGCATTTAAGAAAGGCTAAAGAACTCGGATTCAAAAATGATTATGAAGGAATTAATTATCATCTAACTCGTGGTATTGAATTATTTGAAGCGATTAATAATGAAATTAGCTCAGAAAAATTGAAAGAATCAATTGAAATTTTGACATTTTTGAATGATTATCCAAGAGCCATTAAATTTGTTTTGAATATTTCATCATCCATTGATCCAGGTAATTTAGCAATCCAGTTTATTTCAGATGGTCAATTAGTTAATGACGAGCGTAAGAAATTTTTTGATAGAAGACGTGATTTGTTTAAAATTGTTTTCAAGTTATTAGTTGAGATTGATAAGTTATCAATTGAATCAAAACTTAAAGATGAAGAAATTGAAAATAATAACAATAATGCAATCAACATCAATAACAATAATAGTAATAGCAATATTGATTTCATCAAACTACGTGATCAAAGTTATGAAATTGCATTCAAATTTGAAGACAAATTTTTCCATTACGAATTTTACGACTGGTTCATTGAACAAGGAATTAGCGAAAAGTTATTAGAGATTGAGACACCATATATTCTAGAATACTTGAAAGAGAAATTTGTCAATTCCTTGACAATTTCAGATTTACTATGGATTTACCAATCAAAGAAAGGAGATTATTACTCAGCTGCATTGGTTTCATACTCATTAGCATTAAGTGACTTTGAACTTTCATTAAGTCAAAGAAATGAGTACCTATCAAGATCGATTGGGTTCTGTAACTGTATCACTTTACCAAACCAAAGACAACAAGTTATTGAGTTGAATAACTTAGTTGAAGAAGTTTTTGAAGCTTCAAACATTCAATATGATTTATTAATTTTAATATCCAACGATAAGAAGATCAATGAAGATAAGAGAGAAGAGCTGATAAAACAGCTAGATGGTAAAATCCTGACAATTAGTGAATTGTTCAATGATTTTGCAGATGTTTTGTCATATCATGAAATTTGTTTGATTATTTACAAGGTGAGTGATTTCCGTAACTCTGACGAAATATTGTCAAGATGGTTCAAGCTATTTGAATCGATCAAGAAGAACAACAAACCTGAAAACTTTATATCGATTTTGAGTTTAACAGTTATCAAAATTGGTAAAAAGCTCAACAATTCTGAGTTTGTTTTCCCAATCAATGAGTTGTTCCCAATTATACTGAACCTGGTTTACTCTGAAGAGGCAAACAGCAATAGCGGTAACAACGACAATGAGATTGGCACCGGTAAGATAGTGGATATCTTTATTAAGAGTGGGGTTTCATATGATAAGTTGTATTTCATAATTAGAGAGCTGATTGAAAACAACACAAATGACATCAACTTGAGCCACTACAAGAAGGAGATGATCTACTTGATCAAGCAATGGTACAAAGAAGATATTAAATTGCGTGAGATTGTCAATGGAGATGAGATTACTAGACTAATTGAATATGACCTGAAGACTGATCCTGTTTATAAGTATATCAGCGTTTAGTGTTGAGTTTTAGTGTCTTAGTGTACATTTACTAATTTTCCTATTGTAGTTCTGTTTTTACGTCTTGTAGTATTCATTTACTACAGTAGTTATTAGTTTATTTCAACTCTTTATGAATTATCGTCTAGGCTCATACTACTATACTATCACTAATCGTCAGCCTCACTTCAAGTATTTAAAATCGCCTAAGCTCTTTTCCAGCCAAATTACAGTTCAACTTTTTCAATTATTCAAAATCGCCTAAGCTCATTTTCAACTTCCTCAGTTATTTAAAGTTGCCTAAGCTCATTTTTAGCCAAATTGTAGTTCAACTTTTCATTTTTGTTTATTCAGCAAAATTAACCGAGGAAGTTGGCATTACATAAGCAATTACCAAGCGGCTGATTGTTCGGGCAAGTGCAGCAGGGACAGCGACCAATGACAGCAATCAAATTAATCATCTTTGATCACTGATTAATGTTGGAGATGATAGCATATAAAGCGAGCTGCTGCTGTGAAAGATTGGTGTTGCTGGTGAATATACATTGATAGTATAGTTATACGGGACAGCACGATGAAGGAAGATAAGAAGGTTACCACGTCGCAGGGGTACCCATTGCCTAACCCATTTGAGACACAAAGAATTGGTAAACATGGGCCATTGCTGATGCAGGACTTCAACCTGATTGACTCTCTGGCACACTTTGACAGAGAGAGGATCCCAGAAAGAGTTGTTCACGCCAAGGGTAGTGGGGCATTCGGGTACTTTGAAGTGACTGACGATGTGACTGATGTTGTGAGCTCAGCGTTTCTGAACAAGATTGGCAAACGCACCAAGGTGTTCACGAGATTCTCAACAGTTGGCGGAGAACAAGGTAGTGCGGATGCTGCGCGCGATCCTCGTGGGTTTGCAATCAAGCTGTACACAGAAGAGGGAAACCTGGATTTGGTGTACAACAACACGCCGGTTTTCTTCATCAGAGACCCAATCAAGTTCCCACACTTTATCCACACGCAGAAGCGTAACCCGCAGACCCACCTCAAGGACGCAAACATGTTCTGGGACTACCTGTGCGAGAACCAGGAGGCGGTCCACCAGTTTATGATTCTGTTCTCTGATAGGGGCACGCCGGCTGATTACCGTCACATGCATGGTTACTCGGGGCACACGTACAAATGGGGTAATAAGAACGGTGAATGGAGGTATGTCCAGGTGCACCTACTGAGCGACCAGGGGATCAAGAACCTCACGAATGAGGAGGCTGGCAAGCTCGGCGGAGAGAACCCAGACCATGCCCAGCAGGACTTGTTTGAAGAGATTGCTAAGGGCAACGCACCAAGCTGGACAATGTACATCCAGACAATGACGATGGAAGAGGCTGAGAAATTGCCTTTCTCAGTGTTTGACCTGACCAAGACATGGCCAAAAGCGCAGTTTCCGTTGCGCAGGGTTGGTAAGCTAGTTTTGAACGAGAACCCAGAAAACTACTTTGCGCAAGTTGAGCAGGCTGCATTTTCTCCTTCCAACACTGTGCCATACATGGAGGCCAGTGCAGACCCGGTGTTGCAGTCCAGACTGTTTTCCTATCCTGACACTCAACGTCACAGACTGGGAGGACCTAACTTTGCGCAGATTCCTGTCAACTGTCCATACGCAAAGACTTTCAATCCGGTTTTGAGAGACGGTTCAATGACGGTCAATGGGAACTATGGATCATCTCCAAACTACCTGTCGACGTTTGAGAAGAATGTTAAGTTTACACCAAAGGAGGGAACAAATTACCAGGCTAACCAGGAAGTGTGGCACGGGCCTGCACTGCCTTTCCACTGGAAGGTTGAGGGCGACATCGACTATGTCCAGCCAAGGGTTTTGTACCAGAAGGTGCTGGCCAAGCAGCCAGGCCAGCAGCGCAATTTAGCGCATAATATTGCGGTGCACGTCGCAAATGCCGTCCCAAGTGTCCAAGACCGTGTTTTCGAACTATTTGCGAAAGTTGATAAAAAACTATCAAAGGATATCAAGGACGAAGTGCTGAAACTCAGTCCAAGAAAGTGCCCTTACAAAAACGGTAAACTGTGATTGAAACTCAGCCCAAGAAAGTGCCCTTAAACTGCCCTTACAAAAACGGTAAACTGTGATTGAAACTCAGCCCAAGAAAGTGCCCTTGAACTGCCCTTACAAAAACGGTAAATTGTGATTGCCTTACTATTTATTCAATTTATTTACTTGGTTTAACATTCAGCTTGTAGAATTGCATCACAGCTTGATCTCACATTTGCAGCTCACAACCGAGCATTTGCATGTGCCAACCGCACACTTACATGCAGAGCTTCCGCAGTCCAGGCACGCTTTAGAAGCTGTGTTTATAGGTTTTGTTGTGTTTGTCTTCTTACAGCAAGGCATATTCTTTGTTACAGATGGAGTTGAATTATTGCGCGGTGTGCAATTTTTTAGTTTTTGCGACAGATGAATTTGCGAAATTGCGATTTTATATATAAATTCCAATTCGTCTTATTTTATCAACCGAAAAATGTTTCTTTATCAAGAACTTTGATAGATAGCAAAAAAAAAAAAAAAAACCAAATCGAGTTAAAATAACAGATTTTTTTAATAACTAAGCATTAGGTGGATAATTATTAAGTAGGCTTGTTTTTGATGATGAGCAAGAGAAGCAAGGATGGGAGGGAGTTCAAGCGGTTTAAGAGCAGCACGGACGAAACCACCGGGCAGCAGCGAGCACTGCCGGTGTCGGAAGAGGTGCTGAAGTCAATCAACAAATCGACAGTGCCACAGGATGCAGAGACGTACCTTGCGATGGTTCGCCTAGAGTCCGAGAGTTTAGCAGATGTTGTTTTTGTGCCCAAGGAGCTGGACTATGACGAGCCAGTGGACAAAAGCGAAGACACCAGCCGCATCAGCTATGATATTAGCGTGAAAGATTTGTCGGAAGAAGACGAAGCTTTGGTGAAAGAGTTGGACTTGAAGAGTTACGAGATGCCAGAATGCGGTGAGCTGCCCATCCCAGCGGACTTCAAGTTTCCCAACAACTTCACAGAGTGGCGGAAGTTTCTGTTGCAGAACAAACCAGAAATCAGCTTAGTGTCGAATTTTGACCAGCAGCTGATTATAAAGCTGATGATCTATTCCATTCAGTGGGTGAACAACACCACGCCTGAGCAGCTGATCAAGTGGATTGAGAACCTACTGCTGAAACTGAACAGCTTTGTTTTGGAAACCAAAGACATTGCGGTTATCAGAGACTTGGGCAGTAAGACGAAGAAGCTGATTTTGAAGGGTAAAACGCAATTCAGGGTGATTCTGATTATTGTTTCACAGCTGTTTGGCCAGAAGGATCTGTACTTCTGAGCAGTAGGAGTAATTTGGCCGGTGAGGCATTTTGAAGGGTTTAAACAATTTGCGATTGACTAATTCTGCAGTTTGGTTGCATACAGATTTGGATTGTTGTGCAGTGTACTAATGCGGGTGGTTAACAGGGTTCTGTTGTTTTGATTAGCTGATTTCTGCAGCTGATTTCTGCAGCTGAGTTGGACACAGGCTTGAGCTGGTTTGTATTCACAGAAACTCGCAATTCACAGAAACTCGCAATTTACAGAAACTCGCAATTCACAGAAACTCGCAATTCACAGAAACTCGCAATTCACAGAAACTCGCAATTCACAGAAACTCGCAATTTACAGAAACTCGCAATTCACAGAAACTCGCAATTTACAGAAACTCGCAATTTACAGAAACTCGCAATTCACAGAAACTCGCAATTCACAGAAACCAGAGAAACAGAGAAACATCATGGAGACCGGTCATCTCGCAATTACAGAGACCCAATGTTTTGCAATTGCCTAATTAGACAGCTCCCAACAGTCTTGCAGCAGCTGGCCCAGGAATGTGGTTGGCACAAGACCTCATGCACCTGCTCGCACAAGACCTCATGCACCTGCTGGCCAGACTGATGCGCCTGGCCAGAAGCGTTGGTGAAAATCCCCCACGATTACTAACACCTTACATAACAACCACGTTTATTTCTGCCTAATTTTTTGGTTTAATTTTTCTCATTAAATCTCAGTGAAAAGATCTAAAATTTTTCCACTCTTCTAATCTTTTTAATCACTCCAGCCCGCCAGTTTGCATTTCTCCATCCTCCACCACCCACACCTCACACCATACATTATAAACCATACAAATTATAGACAGAAGAGGAGCCAAAACATGAAGTTATCGTCAAGCTGTTTACTGTTAACAGCATTGTGCCTGCTAGGCCCAGTCAGCTCGAGTGCGGCCAGCCAGCCAGAAATGGGTGCCTCCATCAGACAGGGCACCCCGGAAGCACTGCCACACGGCATAGCACAGGTGCACAAGCGGGACGTGCCGGCTGAGATCACCGATGTTGCAGACTCAAACACAGTGCCAATTGAGGACCTGAATTCAGCTCCTATTTCAACTCCTGGCAAGAAACAGCCCGCTGCATCGTACAACGAGGGCCGCTCAGCAGCAGCCGGGGCGGAGCCAGTGAGCTCCGAGGACGATTTGGGCGCAGACGAGGCGTCCAAAAACCCGTTCTGGATGGCCATCTCCATGATCTTGGTGTCAGAGGTTGGCGACAAGACGTTTCTGATCTCTGCGCTGATGGCCATGCGCCACAAGAGACTCACCGTGTTCACCGCGTCGTTTGCCTCGCTGGCCCTGATGACCCTGCTGTCAGGCATAGTCGGCCACGCACTTCCGACTTTACTGTCGCAGAGGCTAACGCAGTTCCTAGCCGCTGGACTGTTTGTGGTGTTTGGCATCAAACTCACCAAAGAGGGTCTGGAGATGTCCAAGGACCTCGGGGTCGAGGAGGAGCTTGCGGAAGTCGAAGAGGAGCTGGAAATCTCTGAGATGAACCAGACCATGCACAACCTCGAGTCCCAGTCCCAGTCCCAGTCCCAGTCCCAGTTTGCCCGCTACTCCTCATCGCTCTACCGCGGGATTACTAAGACATTACTAAGCGCACAGCGCATCCTGGCCGCCGTGATTGACCCGCTGTGGGTCCAGATATTCGTCATGATCTTCCTTGGGGAGTGGGGCGACAGATCCCAGATAGCCACCATTGCCATGGCAGCCTCCTCAGACTACTGGAAGGTGATCTGCGGTGCCATTATTGGCCACGGTGTGTGTACTTTTGCTGCCGTCATGGGAGGTAAGATGCTCGCTTCCAAGATCAGTATGAGAACCGTCACCTTAGGCGGTGCCCTCGCCTTCTTTGTCTTTGCCGTCTTGTACCTGTACGAGGCTCTGTACTCTGTTTAGGTGATTATTATACTATTTATTTTATTATTCTCTAACACTCGCTCCTCCTCTCACTGGTTGCCGTAGTGTGCAGGAAGGTGTTGATGAGGATCGAGCCGTAGTTGTGGATGATCTCTGCGATGTAAAGTTGAACGACTGCGAGGCTTTAGTTTTGCAATCAGTAAACCGCCTTAAATAGACACCACAAGTGGTACGCCTGATCTGCACGATGGACAGCATAACTGAGCTTACAGCAGAGACTGTGTCTAACACATTGGGCTTATAGATTGCTTTAAGTGACATAGTTGAGTAGGTTTTGCTGCTACATATCTTACGTGCAGACTGAACCGGGTGCACTTGTGGTTTGAGTCATACACCCACCAGCATAACTGCTCAATACTATTCAGTCAAATTACGTAGTGAAGTGGTTTCATCATAGGTGGTATACAGTGGGTGTAGTAAGATACTGAAGCTAAAACAGGTAGAAAATGGGCTAGTCTGAGATTGAACCCAAATCACTTGTAGTACAAGTCTATTATGAATAAAGCTTACAAGACAGGTTTGGTAAAGCAGTCTCAAATGCCCCCTTTTGATCCACACATCAATATCTAAACATTGCTAAGTGTGTTTAAAGGCAATGGTCTCACACAACTTGTATGTGTGCCAGGCACATTTCCAGAGTGGCCTTATAGCTATGACTCTCAATAAAACATATACATTGTGTGTACAGGCAACTGTAAGTCCCAGCCTGTCGTCTGATGCCTGTAGTCTTTCTTATTTTGTTATATTGGGCGCTGGGCAATCGACCTACCTGAAAGTTCTCTGCGTAGTGTTCAATGTCAGCAGCAAGTTAGCCAGTGCTTTGCCAGCCAAATCCCGTCTCTACATACTGTAAAACATTCAATTATAAGTAGTGTTTAGTGCAGATTACAACTATAAACAACATACAACAGCACAGTAAACAAGCTCTGTCAACAGTCGATACAGCTACATGACACATAGATAAATACATAGAATGGTGATGAAAATAGGCAACACTTCACTAGTATCAGCTCTATGGTATGAATCCAACTGGTTATGTTGGTATCAAGCTTAAAAGGTAATGCTAGGCGAGAGTAGCTGTACCGTTAACGTGTATTCTTTTCTGTGAATATACAATGTGTATCAACTTGCTACAGTTTTGATATCAATAGCTATAATAAGCCAAGCAGTGTCTGAGACAAGCTCGTTATACTAAGTAGTCATATTCTTCTAGCAACACACGTGGTACACATGGCATCACAGGTTGAATCGAACAACGCCAATTATACGTCCTTGACTGTATATATGTACTCTACTGGCTCTGCAGCCTTAGCTACTAACTCTACCGCTTTACTGTGCGCACCTGCTACTCGCCCTCAGCATAGCTACTCGCGCTCAGCCTAACTACTCGCGCTCAGCCTAACTACTTGCCCTCAGATTTTAATTATTACATTATACTCGTCCTGAGTTATCACTGCCTGCTGTCTGCCACTCGCTGCTTCAGCACCCGCCGCAGCACCTCGTCCGTCTTTCTATCTAGCACTGCCATCTCCTCCTCCATGTCCCGTTTCTTGTCGTCGTCGTCTCGGCCTCCCAGCGCAGCAACCGCCTGGACGTCCGGCTCGGCTCC